>JAJIYU010010563.1:0-15966 GCA_030144865.1 Tinospora cordifolia | reverse complement strand
TAGACAAAATTCCAATGTTTATTAGTGTGAGGAGTAATGCACTCATCGCCTTAATAGTTTGAAAATAAAATAAAATAAAATATATAAATAATTAAATGTTAAATGATTAAATAGATTAAACTTAAATCTGAAACATAAAATATAAAATATAAAATGAGAAATCAGAGATAAAATAATATAAAATGTGTTTAATTAAAGACTTAATTAAGGGATAATACACGGTATAAGTAGGGTTTAAAGAAAATTTTGGGTCTCCAAATATACACAACCCACCCAAAATCGCCATCCACTCATCCCTTAAGTTAGCAAGAGAAGGAACTTCACAAAAACCTGTTATTTCATACCATAAGCCCTCATCAAGTTATTCTACAAGGTAAAACCAAATTCTAGATTCTTAATCTTGTTCTTTCCCCATCTTTTTGAGAACTAACTTCCCATCAACAATCCTTGAGATTCATCTTTATTCCCTCCATCAAAATAGAACCATAGGCCATATCAAAAGGACTCAAGAATTTATTTTTGAAGCATATGTTGTCAACAAGGGGTTCGAGCGATATAAGTAAGGGTGACCATTTGTGACACGACATGATAACCTAACTTGAACACGATACAAAGTTAACTAGTTTGGATTTAGTATAAACATATTTGGGTCAAAACGGATCAAACGTTATTAGACACGACTAAATTCGACTCATAAACAGGTTAATCTGATGAACCCAAAAATGACACATTTAACACAATTCTAGATAAGATAAGAAACAAATTGTAAATAAGTTAATTTAAAATTAATGTATTTTATTAATTTGTTGATAATATAATTTTTTATTATTTTTTAAAAACTTAATTTATTTGAATATGTTTTATATCTTTATTAATACTTCTATAAAAAAATTTAAAATTTGATTATAAAAAGTTAAATAGGTTATATACAAGTACACAACTATGACACGATTAATAAACGAGTCGAATTTGAGTTTGTTAATCTAACACAATTAATAAATGGGTTCAATTTGGGTTTGCAATGTATGGGTCAAACCCATTTATGACACGACCCGTTTATGACACGATGATGCAAATTGCCACCCTTAAATATAAGTAAGGTATAAGGATTCTATCTATTGAATCCTAATGCATAGTTCTTGTTCTATAATTTAAGACATTAGGATGTTAAGAGCATCAAAAAACAAGATATGGAAAAAATACACGAATAGTGATTTTTATTTTGGTTACCGCAGTACTGCACATTTTCCTTTTGTGTCTTTCT
This sequence comes from Tinospora cordifolia, assembly GCA_030144865.1. Lineage (NCBI taxonomy): Eukaryota > Viridiplantae > Streptophyta > Magnoliopsida > Ranunculales > Menispermaceae > Tinospora > Tinospora cordifolia. The sequence goes on along the minus strand of JAJIYU010010563.1, from coordinate 14,702 downwards.
TTTACGTTCGTTTTTGTTATTGTGGGTGCCACACACCACTGCGATACTGTAGTCTTCTCTTCTTTGTCTCATTCTTTTATCATGTTGGTTATCGTAGTAACGCATCTCATTACCATGGTATCGTGTCTCTTTTTTCTCATTTCTTATTTATGCATTATGGTCTTCACGATACTTCTTCCCTCTACCGCGATACACAGAAACAAGTACATACTTTGACTCTTCTAGTGTGTTATCCATTGTACACTAGGTACTATATTGAATACAGAGTCATTAAATTATAGTTCGAAATATTAGAAAATACTTCAATTACTAAGAGCAATGGTTTTAATCTTTAAAGGTTGAAAACTCGGGACAGGTTAAAACAACGATACAATAACTCAACCAAACCAACTAACAAGTGGAGATGATTACCCTACTTTTTAGTATCATCTAAGTTTTAAATATGAAATGTGATGTTTGTTTATATGATTGAATACTTAGGAGCATGCTAGGATGTGATTATAAAATGGTTGGATTTGATGCATGTATGATATATGGTTGATAGCATGTTTCAAATATATGAAAAATGCTGTTTCAAATATATGTTGAATAACATGATCTTTGTGACCTTATGCATAATGATTACGCGTTTTCACAGTCCTTCATATAATTATATTCTTTAGTTATGAGATGTTGAGCATACTACAAATTTTATGTTGTGTCATACATTAGATAACTAGTCAAGAATTGAATCACATATCGGCGCATGAGTTATAATTGATCACTATGGGTGTTCCGAAAGATATGAAATTGGTACTATTGTTACGAATGGAATGGTAGGTGTGTCCCTAGTTCCCGAATATTAGATAATGGGTGTATCCCTATACTCCTTGTAATCTAGCAATTGTTGCCACATATTGAAGGAATTGCTTATGTGAAGAAAACATCGAGGTTAATCCTTTCTATCAAAATGTCTACTGAAAACAATTAAATTGTTTGAAACACATAGTATTTGATAAGTGTGTGCATGTTCTGCATTTTGGCGTGAATAATTCTTGAGATGTATTGTGTATGATCCACAGGGCTCTTTGAGCTCACCCTACTTCTTATTTTTCAGATTTTCAGTAGTTGAGCACTGACGTTGATGAGACGCAGCGAAGTGTAGTCTAGTAGTAGACCTCCCTAACGTGGTTATCTTTGCAATAAGGTATTATTGTTTCTAGTTTGAAGCACATAGCCAAAGATTGTATCTTTGTTTCATTCATTTTTTCATTACTTGAAACTCAACTATAGAACTAAAGTCTGGCTACCAATATTGATGTGAATTAATTTTTGTTAAGTTATTTTGTCATTCCAAGGTTTTTAGTAATTAATTTATTGATTAGTTATTTGCACATTCTCGTGGTTTTGTGGGATGTGACCTGGTGTATCCAAGAGGTTATGATATTGTTATAGTAATGCCCTGGGTTCTCAAATTGACACATAGACGAAAATGAGATTAAGCATATATACATCTTTATCTATGGAAATATTATGATGTTGTTTATAGTTTGGGAAACGAGGTGTTACACTTTACAAGGGCTTTCCACCAATCCCTAGGTATACATTTCCCCCAAATTTGGAAGACTACACTCTTAACAACAAACAAGAGCAAGCAAGACTACACTCCTAGACCCAAAGAAGGATGAGTAACCAAGACAGATTGGAACCATCTTTGGAAGAGACTTCAAGCGAATGTCAACTCAAGATTTGAAATCTTACATGAGAGAGGTGGACTATCACTTTCTCAACATACATCAAACTTGAGAAGCAGAAATGAATCAACTTTGTCATCACATTCATTGACATGGATGGTCAAGATGTATTCCACCCCTATATGGATTACTTTGGTTGTCATGATTGATGTCATTAATCATAAGGTCCATCAGATCTTGGTAGATAATGGGACCTAAGTCGACATACTTTAATTGTTAGACTTTGAAAAGTTAGGACCCACAAAAGATAAGCTCACTTTGATTGGCATACCCCCTATTGGATTCACAAGTGATGAGATATGCTCAAATGTCAAATTACCCTCCGAGTCACAGTAGTGAGTAAAGAACACAACTCAACTATAATGGTTAATAATGGAACATTGACTGAAAATCCAATAATAAGTCACCTGCTCCTTTATGATCATAAAGCTGTTGTTTCAACCTAACTTCTAGCCCTTAAATTTATAGTCATAAAGGGGGTAGATGCGGTTCAAAAATCTAGAAGGAGTTTGGAGAATATTACATGGTGACTTCAAAGAATAGAAGGGAACTTGCATTGATGACCACCCATCCAAGAAAGAGCTCATGCAAGTAGATAAAAGTCCCTAAAAATGAAGATTTAAAAAGTGTGCACAGGATGAATGGAAAGAAGTGCCCATTGTAGAAAACGTGGCTAGAACTATAAGAATCAGAGTAACAATGGGAGTAAGTAAACCTAGAAAACCAAGTCACTTGAGTGTTTTGAGTGTTCAAAAACATATCTGCATGGTCACACAAAGTCATATAAAGGAGATCTCTATTTGTTACTGTACATCAACTCAATACCAACCATGTGATGATGCTAATGAGGCAAAAAAGAAAAGTAACGAATGTAAAGAAAGCACAATTATTATGAGAGGAAGTCAACAAGCTCATTCAAGCTCAAGTTTTTCTCAAAGGTGTCTTACCTAAATTAGTCGACCAACATAATGATGGTTAAAAAAGAAAAGATAAATGGGAAATGGTAGACATATGTCGACTTCATTAACCTAAACAAAGTATGTCTAAAATATAAGTTTTTGCGTTTACAAATTGATCAGCTTGTGATGTCATAGTAAGACATGAGTTTGTTAGCTTTAAGGATGTAAACTTTAAGTACAACTAGATCATTATGTATCATGAGATTAAGGAAATACCTCCCCATCATAGGCCAACATCTTTTTTATTGTTAAGTAATGCCATTTGGGTTGAAAATGTCAAGGAAACCCACTAATGTTTGATCAGTTAGCTATCCAAAAATCAATGATCAGTATTAGCTTGACAGAATAATTGATGATATGTAACACATAACCTTCTAATCACCCATGGACCAAGTGTAACACCCCGCCTCCCAAGTCTCATCTTTCACGTCATCTGACGATTCAACTCTCTTTGATCAAAAATCTTGGGATGCCCGAGAGACGGGCCCGGTGCTACATTTTCTTCTTCTTAGACCCAAATCCATTAGGGTTCCTGTGTACATTAGTCTATGTACCAAATGACCTCATGGTAAATAAAATTCTTCATTTATTCATTCGAAAATTTCGAGTACAATAATCCATTACAGCGAAAAATAAATTCAAAGCTGAAATACATGATTTAGTTTGGGTCGATGCGCCCTACATTGAAATAAATAAAACTTTCAATAGATAAATCTCCTCGCAAGCTGATTAACTCCTTGTGATGTGAAAAATAGGGGGGTGAGCTAAAAAGCCCAGTGAATCATTCCATCTATTTAATCCATTATTTCAACCAAACAATGCAAGCAAATCAAACACTTTCAGAGATTAATTCGATTCAACCAATATATTAATTCAGTCGAAATTTAGACCGAACAGGAATACCTTATGTGCTCCAGATCTAAGGAGAGAGATCAATTCTGAAACTCAAATCCATTTTTAGTGGGATCATTCTTAAAACCCGTTCCATGCTGGTATCAGTATTGACAGCCAGTTCCAATTCTACATGGAACACAAAAAATCTCTCGTACCGATACGTGGTTGAAATCTTATTTAATCTAATTTTTTTGTGTGCAAGAGTATAGCAAATAAGTATTTCAAAAGTAATTAAACATACCTACAGTATAACATCATAAATCAACAAAAGCACAGATTTTCGATTTCTGATGTAGAAGATCGTATGAGACACAACTATGGAGCATACTCTCTCAAACAGGAAAAAAAACGACTTTCGATTTCTGATGTAGAAGATCGTACAAGATGCAACTACAGAGCATACTCTCTTGATCATGCAACATCATAATTGAATGACATAAATGCAAAGAACAAGAATAAAAGCAAAAAAAAATCAAGCTAACCGAACAAGCAAGCATTATCTAAGTCAAAATAATAAATTAAAAGAAAGGAAAGAAACTGACCTCAAGATCGCTTTCTAAATTCTTTGTAGGACTTCGTTGCTACTACTTTGCGAACTATTTAGAATAGCTCAAGCAAAGAAGAACTAAAACTAAGGTTGCCAAGAAGGAAGCAAAGAGAGGGAACAAGAAAAATTTTCAACTCTTGTCTTTGGGATGAATGAAATAGGTGGAGTAGGGGGGTTTATATAGGGCCCTCTTCCAAATAGTGTCTCTATTTTTCCAATGTGGGATTATTACTTCCTACATATGCATACCTTAACATCTCACCAAATGAGATATTTCATTCATGAATGCATTTTCTTTACACATATACTTCTCTATGTATATTACTATCATACTAAACGAAATATTATTTTCATGAGTGCATCTAATTAATACTTTATACACATACTTTTCTATATTAATATCATACTAAAAATATTATCTTCTTATTCAAATAGAGAAGCGTATATTTACCCAACAATTCTATGTCTAATATTAATCAATGTATATCCCTTTATACTTCTATGCTAACTAATTAATTGCATATCAATGACAAATATATATATATACGTATATGTGCTAATAAAATGTGTTTTAAACTCAAATTTCGGTTATTACGTCACTAAAATTTCAAGTATTACACCAAGGCTCAATTATGAAAATTCCCTTAAGTGTCAACATTTATTTTTAAATATATTTTATATAACAAAATGGGGTCAAACATGAAGTTGAATGTCACATCATCAAAATTAACTCAAAATACCATCTCAAACTTCGATCTTCTAGCCATAATCTCACATTAGTTATAATTCTCACCATTGGCCATTACAAGGCCATCACATATACAATGAATCATATTCAAGGATCACCCTATGGCCTCCAAATATAAAGTTGAAAGTCAACATATTAAATTAGGTCCCACATTAAACAACATTATCTAATTCATACCACATATGTATATAATACATGAATGGCACTAAATTTAAAATAAATGTAATCAAAGTGTGTAGTATAGATAGTTCCAAATAACAAAGTAAAATCAAATTGGGCCTACTATTAGTTGCATAACATACTAACTATATTGTAGGTATTTTACATATATTTTGCATGGGTTAAGTAGGAAATAGGACATATTTACTTATATATAGGTACTTAAGCATTTATATAATCATTTGCATGTCATTTACATAGTTAAGAGTTTTAATATGGTTTTATGCGTTTATACTTATGATTTAATGCTAGGGAAAGGTTCTTAGTTGTTTATGCAAGTCCAGGGTGAGTAAAAATAGGCACACAGAGGATAAAAGATGGAAAAAAGACCTAAAATGGCAAAAATCCACTAATTATTGCAGTAGAAAAACAAACTATAGTAGTAACTAGAACATGAAAAGAAAAGAAAACCCAGGCAAACGCACTATCATGATAACTTACCGCGATAGTCAAAATGATCAAACATTGCAGAACTTTACTATTACGATAGTTAGACCGATCATGCATAGCAGGAATATACTGACGCGGTAACCAGAATAGCATTCTACTAAGCATAATGACTACCGTGGTAGTGCAAGGATTTGACAATTCCCATAATTTATGGATCTGTGTTTTGCCCAAACTACCACGATCAAGTACCGCAATAGTGTGAATAAAAAAAGCAATTTTAGTTCTTTAAATATGTGTTAAGAAGTCTTGAGTGTGGGGGATATAAAGATATAAGTTTATGAGGGTTTTGGAGAGTCTTAGACAACAGTAGGAGAGGGAGCTGGAACAAAGAATAGAGAATAGCAAGAAGGAAGCAATCTAGACTAAAGTATGATTTTTGTTTTGTTCAATTATTTATTTTGTACTCTCTACACTATGTGAGGCTAAACATTTCAATTCTAGGATCCAATTTTGATTGTGAGAACCCTTAATTTTGTGTTTTAATTAATCGATTTTGATGGTTTATTCTATACTTTGTGTTCTTATTACTTTGCATTCACTGGCCATAAATAGGAAGATCTCAGATTGTTAAGGTAACTTGAGAGAGGTTTGACGGCTTGATCATCAACCTATAGACTTAGACAAATCAATTACACCAAGAGGTCATTGATTTTATAGAAGGTTGCAATGAAAACAAATTTTACTGCATTAGTTATTTTACTATACACCTCGAGAAAGGGTATTAAGAACTTAACTAATATATATTAAAATAACCTAGGAGGGAGTTTTAATTACAAGTACTAGAACCTCCAAAACTATTAGATAGATTAATTGAAATAAGAATTAAGGGAAATTACATGAGATTTTACTATCTTAGAAACTTAAGTGATATAGCTTTCAAATCCAACATTCTTTTGTTTTAAATTGATTTGAGCTCACGAGATTCACACTTGATTTACTACCTTATAAGATTGAACTAATAGTTGATTGGCTTTAAGATTGGTGGCATTTAACCATTCCCTGAGAACAATATCTGGTTTACTAAACGATTATTACTATTGTGATATTATATACTTGCAATGTTACTAACAAGTTTTTGGCATTATTGTCAAGAAACGGTGTACAATAATCTTAGAACCAATTTAACTTGGTTAAATCTTAATTGAGGCAATTTTTTTACTGTCTTTTCTTTCATTTTTTAATTCATTGGATACACTTGGTCTCCTTTTGTTTTGCTTGTGGTGTTTCAATTATTAATGAGTAGAGACTCAACTGAGTTGAGTTATCCTAACATGTCAAATACACTTAGGCAAATCCAATTAGAGACTAGAGGTCATACATTTGATATGGCTGAAAGTAGTAGATCTACTGTTGGCAATGATGGTGAAGCACCATTCCAAGACTTTTTCAAGCCTGTGTTGAATAACAACTACTCCGAAATTGCAAAAACGTCAATCAATGCCAACAATTTTAAGTTGAAGCCATCCCTAATTACTATGGTGCAATAACAACAGTTTGGGGTTTGGCTACAGAAGATCCAATGGCACACTTAAACTTATTCACAGAGATTTTTGATATAGTTAAGGTGAATGGGGTAACAGAAGATCAATTGAGATTAAGGTTTTTTCCCTTCTCTCTAAGGGATAAAGTAAGGAAATGGCTGCAAACTCTCGTCCCATGTGGCATTGCCACTTGGGAAGAGATAGGTCAAAAGTTTCTTCAGAAATATTTTATTCCAGCTAAAGCACACCAACTTAGGGGTGAAATAAGTTCTTTCAAGCAATTAAACTTTGAATCTCTCTGTGAAGCTTAGGAGAGATTCAAAGATTTATTGAGAAGTTGCCCACAACATAGTTATCTTCCATGATTCCTAGTTTAGATGTTTTACAGTGGTTAGACACCACCTACTAGAGCTTTGGTAGCTTCAGCAACTGGAGGATCCTTGATGGGAAAGTCCACAATAAAGCCACACAACTCGTTGAAGGTATAGCAACAAACGCTTATGGACATGGAACTAAACAAGGCTTAGTAAAAAGGGTCAGAATACATGAGGTGGATCAGATCACAGCTCTATTGGCCCAAATTGGCTCTATGACCTATCGAATGAATTTATGGGATGAGAAGTTAGGAAGTAACTAGCTTCAGCCACAACAAACTTAATCAATCTTCGCAATAGCTGAAGTGAATAAAGTTCCATTTATAGAGGAGAAATCAATAGAGAAATTGAACATGATTAACCATTTTGGTAACTATCAAAGGTAGCAACAAGGCAATCAAATCCCTAAGTATTATAATCGAGGGATAAGAAATCATGAGAATTTCTCCTATGCAAACAACAAAAACTTCTAGCAGGCCCAACCAGGTTTTGTTCCACAGCAATGCCTGCATGAAAAAAAAAAAGCCATCACTGGAAGAAAACATATATGAAATGATGAATATGCAGGCCTGGTTCTCCAAAAAAATTGACTGGTAGGATTGATGAAAAAGACAGTAGAATTTCAGGGTTAGAGGTTCAAAAGGGGAATATGAATGCAACTATGAAGAGCCTTGAAACTCGAATGGGATGGCTAACCCAAACACTATCTAGCAAGCAGGAAAGTTCATTTCCTAGTAGCACCCAAGTAAATCTAAAAGAAAGTTGTAAGGCTATATTCACAAGAAGTGGAAAAGAAATCTAGGACCCACCCCTACCATCTAGTCCTTCTACACCAGTTGATGGGTCCAACTGTACTAAAGGACCCGTTTCTTCAAAGCCAACTAATACAACTCCCACTAACAAGGGAGAAAAGAAGAAAGGTAGTTTTCCTGAGATCACTATTCAAGGCAACAAACAACTTAAACCCCCCCCCCCCCTCCCCCCCAACGTTACCCTTTCCATAGCGATTTCACAAGAAGAAAATAGATGAATTGTTTGCCAAATTCTTGGACATGTTTAAAAAGATTCACATCAACATTCCATTTGCAGAAACATTACAATAAATGTCGAACTACGTTGAATTCATGAAAGAAGTCATGTCCAAGAAGCACAAACTAGATGATCATGAGACAATGAAGCCCACAGAGGAGTGTAGTACCACAATTTAGAGGAAGTTGCTACAAAAGTTAAAAGATCCAAGGAGTTCTACCATTCCTTACAATATAGGCAAAGCAATAGTTGAGAAGGCCCTTTGTGACTTGGTGGCCAATATAAACTTAATGCCCCTTTCAGTATGTCGCAGTTGGGCCTATCAGAAATCAAGCCTACAACTATCACTCTTCAACTTGTAAACTTTTCAATCACCTATCCAAAAGGGATCATTGTAGACGTGCCAGTTAAGGTTGATCAATTTATCTTCCTAGTTGACTTTGTGGTACTAGACATAGAGGAAGATAATGAAATACCATTGATCCTTGGGAGACCATTCTTAGCCATTGGCCAGGCCTTCATAGATGTGCAAAAAGGAGAGCTCACCTTGTGAATAAATGAAGACCAACTAGTCTTCAACATCTAACATTCTTTGAGGTTGCCTACTGAGGAGCATGAATGCAAGGAGATCATTATGATGCAAGCTGGAACCCAGGCAGTGGTTGGAAAATCAAAGCCTCAAGTTGCTAGAGTTATAGAAGTAGAACTGGATAAAGGGAAGGTATTACAAGCAGACCTAACACTTAGCTATGCTATTGAAGAGCCAATTGATGTTTTACATACACATAAGATTCCTATGTAGCAGTCACATCACCCCATTGTTGAAATATAAGCAGCCACCCAGCATCATCAAGCAAGAATGGTGCAAAACAAAAGAGTTCGCAGGGATTGAGAAATTGGGCTTCAAATAATTTGTATCCACATCGAGTTAACGATGTAAAACATAACTCTTAGTAGGAGGCAACCCACTCATTTTCCATTTTACTTTTGCTTTTCTTTTATTTTTGTTATAGTCAACAATTTAATTTCCTAAGGGGTGTGTTATTTGATTAAAAAATAAGAAGGAATTCTAGTTACTGTGGGAGCCAACTACTATAACCCGAGAGTTTACCATGTAACAACCCGGCCCTACTACACACCGATATTGTCCCCACCTTAGCTACCACTGACTGGGTGTAGGGTTTTGTTCTTGGAAAGACTCGAGCTTAAGTCTCCTAAGAGCTCTCGACACAATAAGACACCCTCGAATATACATTTAGCTCAGGAATCTCCCTATAGTCAGACCGATGTGGGATATTACAAACTAGAACCCTTTGATTCTGGGCATATCACATTATCGTGGTAACCAGTAGTGTAAACTGCCAAATTATCGTAGTAATGGCGCAAACATACAGATCTGGAATTTGGCGGATTCATATTACCATAGTAGTGCAATGACTACCACGATACTGTCGTGATTTTTAAGAGAGAAACTACCACTTTTTGTTGACTCTCGCTCATGATTTTTGCTTGAAACCTCTCAATTCCTCTAGTTTTTTGGATTTTCATGGATTTCTCATCTTCCATCCATTATAATGTGAGTTAATTTAGTTATTTCTTGTACTTTAGTTCATTGTTTATGCTTATTTATAGTTTTTGTTCAATCATTGTTGCATTATGAGTGTTCATGTGAAGTTCTATAGTATTCATCACATTTTTTAATTGTTTGTTATTAGTTTTCAATGATTTTTTATTTACTTGACATTGCATCCTCTTCATTTAATCTCATATGCCTTATTTTGACTATATTGGGTGCTACTATGTTATTGAATTATCCAAAATATACTATAGTCGTTGCCTACACGCTATGCTCATTTGATTATTATATTTTGTCTACTAAAATTGATTTCAAGGCCCCTTAGAACAAAGAATGTGGCTTCCAAGCCAAAGTGTACATCACAGCCAACAGCTCCTGAGGATCAACTTAAGTTTAAAATCAGTAGAGGCCAAGGCCAAGTACAAGCACATTAGGGATTTTAGGCATGTTATCCCTAAGAGGGGCATCATGCTTGAGGCAAAGGAGCATCATATGGGTATCAATGCCACAACAGCTATTAGACATTGGGAGTAGCTAATCAGGGCACCTGCAGCCCCCATTGTACCCATCGTGCAAGAGTTCTATGCCAACGCCTACAAGCATGAGGGCAAGAAGGTTTGGGTACGAGGCACGTGGGTCCCATTTGATCTCAAGACAATTAATGCTCTATATGGCTTCCCAAATGACACACCTAATGACAACTCAGAGTACCTACTGGAGAAGTTTGATCCTGAGGATGTCTTGCGGACACTGTGTGTAGAGGGTGCCTCATGGCAGTGCATCAATGGTCGGCCTGTCAGTCTGGCTAAGAGCTCATTCACTACTCTAGCCAAGGTATGGTTTTATTTTGTTTGCTCTAACCTTCTACTTACCTTGGCTATAAATAGGGTGTTTATGGAGTGAGTCGTCCTAGCATACTACATCATCAAGGGCCTCTCCATTAATGTTGGCTTGGTCATCTCAACTCGATCAAAACAAGCATTGATAAGAAGAATGTCAGGCTTCCTCATCCTACAATCATCACAGCAGTATGTAGGGGGACAGTTGTCACATGGCCCAAGGGTGAGCCAAATTTTAGAATGAATGACCACATTTCTGTGAGGATGTTGACCACCACACCGATGAAGAAGGGGATGGCATCAGCTACACCTTCCACATCTGCGCCATCAGAGCTTGCTGGTTGAGCTTTGATTTTGATTACTTCTTAGAGGTCGAATACTTTAGGGATGATGCTTGAAATTTATATTTTATTTTCTAGGGATGTATTTCTTTTTTTTATTTTGATGTTGAACTCAAACTTTTGAACCTACTATTTAATTTTAATGTTGTCACATTATTCTTTTTTATTGCCTATTTTATTTGTGGAATCAAGACTAATCATGGTTGCTATCTTTTTGTTCTATGCATGTTTTCTAAGTGCAAGTATGTATACAGATGCCTATTATTCAGTGTGTCACCTCTCTATCTTTGTGCACCATGTTGAAGTTGTGCTCTTGATGACAAAGCATAGTATAAGTTTGGGGATGCGCATTGAAGAAAATCATCTTCAATTCAGGTTATTTTCCTTTATTGTTTTTATATATTGTGTGTTACACTATGTCTCAACTGCAAATTTATAGGCATATCACATATTCTTTTTCATTGAAACTCTGTAATTTAGATATCATAAAACGTTTAGGCATTTAGTATTAGGACATAAGCATGCAGATCATATTTATGTCATTTAGGCTAAATTCATACCATTTTTTTTTTTTGAAAAATTCACTAAGCGGCCTATGAGATTAAAAATTCTTTTAGTGTGATGAGATAAAGAACTCAGGGTACTTTCAAAGAGTTTATGTGATTGGTTTGTCCAAAATTTGACTTTGACATGACTCTTTAGTCTTAGGTGAATTGATAATCCCAAAACAGAGGAAAGTAAGGAGTAAAAATCATAATATAAGTGGAAAGAATTTCAAACAAACTCTTAAAATAATGATATTTATTCTGAATATTGCTTAGGGATGACTCTAGGAGGGCAAGGATATAGATGATCATTGCTTGAGTTTTAGCCTAAAGGCTGGTCCTAGCACTTAAAAAAAATCCTTTATAGCCAATTTTGAGCCTTGAACCGTGTTTCCTTGTAATGAACCTAAACAATAAATACGTATTTTACCTTTTATGCATATATCAATTCAACATATTTGTGTGCACACATAGTAATGATAATGCTCACTTTAAATGTGTAAAAAAGGAAGGGATGCAGTTAGTGATATACGTATGTTTCTGATTATTATTCAATAAAAAAAAAGGATATGTAATACTTAGTATTATTGATGAATAAGAGGCTTGGGAGTGAAAAAGATCACAGATCCCAAAAGAAAAGCAAGAGTGGCGGGAAGGTGCCACAAAAATACGGGCAGAGCAAGATAAGTCTAAGGAACAAGCTAGAAAGCAAGGATTGTGGTATGTATATAGGCAAAAGGGTCATCTTGCCAGATTTTCCCTACTACCCTTGCTCAGGCTCCTCAACAACAACCACCACAGGGAGGAGGTCAGAACAGTCGTCCTCAGGGGAAGCAATAGTAGCAAAATGTCAATTAGGGGTAAAACCAGGGTCGTGGGCAAAACCAGGCCAGAATGTTCGCTATTAACGCTTAGGAAGAGTAGTTCCCTACAGTAGAAGGTACATTTCTTTTGTTTAATGTTGTTATGAGACTATTGTCTGACTCGAATGCCTTTAAGTCTTTTATCTCTGAAGAACTAGTTGATAGGTCACAACTTATGACAAAAACACTACTAATAACTTTGAATGTGTCTACACCAATAGGGACCATTGTGACTTCAAAAAGAATGTGTAGTTGTGACCTGAGGTTCGAGGATAAACTCATAGCAGTTGACCTATGTGTTTTACCTTTTTATGGCTATGATGTAATCTTGGGGATGGATTGGTTAGACCATTACCAAGCCCAGATAGATTGTCCTAAGAGACGAGTAACCATAACCCTACCTTTGGGGGAGACCTATAAAATCAACGGGAATATGTGAAGATTACTAAGAAGTCCAACCATAGCCATGTTGAACTGCTTAAGGCAGAAGAATGAGTTTGAGGAACTCTCTGAAGAATAACCTATTAAACTGAAAAGAATTCAAGACCTAGCTATGGTTAGTGAGTACAAGGATGTATTCCCAAACGACTTACTCGGTCTACCACCAGTTAGAAAGTTAGAGTTCAAGATTGAACTTCACCTTGGAACCAATCTTACAGTCATACCTCCTTATAAAATGGCTCCAGTAGAATTGATTGAGTTGAAGTCTCAACTAGACGAGCTCAGTGAGAAAGGATTCATCAGGCCAAGTAAATGACCTTGGGGAGTTCCTGTACCTTTTGTAAAGAAGAAAGATGGTTCCATGAGATTATGTGTCGATTACTGGAAGCTAAACCAGGCAAACATAAAGAATAATTACCCTCTACTGAGGATTGATGACTTATTTGATCAATTGAGAGGAACCACTCATTTCTCGAAGATTGATCTTAGGTCAGGATATAACCAGTTGAGAATCAAGGAGTCTGATATACACAAAATAGCTTTTCAAACAAGATATGGACACTTCGAGTTCACCATGATAACCAATGCCCCAACAACGTTCATGGACTTGATGAACCGAGTGTTTAGACAATATCTTGACCAATTTGTGGTGGTATTCATAGATGACATCCTAATATACTCTAACTCAGAGACTGAACACTTAGAACACTTGTGCATACTGTTGGAGACCCTCAAAAGGCATCAATTGTACGCCAAGTTCAGCAAGTATGAGTGTAACACCCCACTTCTCGTGCCCCATCGAGCCCGTCATTCGATGGTATAATTTTCTTCAATCAATATTCTTGGGCGCTCAGGAGGCGGGCCTGTGCTACGTTATCATTTTTCCTTTCTAAGTTCCAAATCCATGAGACTTCCTACGTACATTAGTCTACGTACAAAATAATTTTTAGCATCATAAATAAATAAAATCCTTTATTCTAAATTCCAAGTACATGAACTTTTATAGTGGAAAATAAATTCAAAACTAAAATAAATAATGGGGCTTGGGCCCACGTGCCCTATAATGAAATGAAAAAAAATTCTTAGTAAATAATCTTCCACGTGAACTGATAAATTAATTTTCTAAAATGTGAAAAATATGGGAGGTGAGCTAAAAAGCCTAGTGAATCATTTCATCTATTTAATTCATTATTCCAACTAGGGGTGTTCATCGACCCGATTAACCCGACCGAACCGACCAACCCGAACCTTTTGGGTTGGTTTGGATTGGGTTTTAAATCACATTTGGGTTGGGTTGAGTTTTAAAAGGTCCAACCCGAATTAATTGGGTTGGGTTGTGGGTTTAGTGCCCACAACCCGATATAAACCGAACCGAACCGAAAAAACCCAATCCACGTTTTCATTCCTGCGCTCCAGCTCCATCCAGCCTCTAATCTATCTTGCGAAAATGTGAACCGAACGAAAAAACCCTAGTCTTTACTCTTTACGTTTTCGCTCCTGCGCTCCATCAGTCTTGCATTCCTGCTTTCCTCTTTCCAACTTCTGAGTTCAGACTCATCGTCCCGGCTCACACTCACAGACAGTGAGACAAGCTCGCAGCTAGCACATTTCAAACTCAGAAACGCAAATCTTCTGGTAAGATCACGAGCCCCCACTGGTTTTT
>JAJIYU010010562.1:0-15969 GCA_030144865.1 Tinospora cordifolia | reverse complement strand
ACATATATGTATTTATATATAAATATATATACGTATATGTGTTTTAAATTCAATTTTCGGTTATTACGTCACTAAAATTTCATGTATTACAAATATTATGTCACAAAAAAAAATTCAGGTATTACATTAAAGGCTATTTTTGCAACTTTACGGGCAGATGAAACTTGCAAAGAAGGGCAAATGAGTTTTTATTTAGAGTGGAGCTAAAATCATCCAATAGTTGATATCTTCACCCTAACACTAAGTTCACCCCACCTAGTTCGAAGATTTGATGTATTCACCGCTTTTTATTAAAAACCTCAAAATACCTGTAATTAAACCTTAACTAACATTATTAATCACCCACCCACCAAAATCTCTTTTTCACCTTCACCATTCAACTTCTTCTTTGCGCCATTGTTGTCAAGCATCATCGAGTCAAGTTTTACCTATTTTTTCACTAGAAATCCATGGTTGCTGGGAGTCTATTTCTAGCTGTTGTGACACCATAGCCGTGCCGCCACTAGATTTCTAGCCATCCCCAGACTACAACAAAACCCAAAAAAGAGACTTAAATCTGGTAAGATTTGTAGGTTCGTTGTATTTTAAAGTTGTTTTATCGTAGTTTAGATGATATAACCTTCATTTTTGTGTATTATTTGTGAGAAATGGATGAGTTGTTTTGAAGAAGCAATCTCAGCCCTGCATGGCCAAGACTCTCTAAAGAGTCTCGGCCTTGTAAGAGTCTCGGCCACACAAGGCTGAGACTAACTTAATTGCATAAGAAATAAAAATTATAGAACAACTATTAGAAATTTAGAATGGGCTGACTGTCAGAGTTTCACAAATATCATGTGATTCACTTAAATTAACAGAGGGAATCTTCACTCACTATAAGTCCCATAAAAATTAGGTATACAACTACCCTTCACTATTCATTCTAGATAATAGGGAAAAGAAGAAGAAGAAGAAGAAGAAGAACAACAACAACAACAACAGAAAGTAAACCCATCCATAACCAACAATATTCTGCAAAACACCCACCAACAAAGCTCCCCAAATCACTGGTGCCTAATCTCGCATTGATTGTAAGTCAAAAATCTCTTAATCGCCAATGAAATACTCCCAAATAGATACTCGATTCTCGCCGTTGATTGAATCTAGATTGCAACTATAAACACAAGCCATTTGTTCTGAAGAAGCAGTCTTGGTCGTGTGTGGCTGAGACTCTTTGGAGAGTCTTGACAACATAGGGCGAGAGTCTCTGCTACATAGGGTTGAGACTCTTCAAACAGTCTCAACTCGCTATGATGGCCGAGACCCCTAAATGCCATTATTTTTTTCTAATTGTTTATTTAACTATTATTTGCATTTGAATATTATAATGAATTAATGATTAGTTGTATTTTATGCAGAAATGACAACAAAAAAAAAACAATGGTTGTAAGGAATAGATCAAGCATTCAATCAGAAAGTGCATCTTCTTCGAAGCCCCCATTGACGAAATTACTGAGGGGAGCTATGGTGGCCTAATCTTCCATCAGTCAGTGAAATCTCCTCACATTATTCACAACAAGGAGAAGAAGCCGAAGAACATGAAGCGGCCCATGTTCTTGAAGAGCCTAAAGACAGTAAAGATGCTCCTGACTTTTTTCTGGTGGGTCGTCTGATTTGTCTATTCTTGAGAGTTTTAAGCACCATGGTGCTGCAGCAGTATAAAGGAACGAGGTTAATTTTTATCCTTATAGTTATTGTAGTCAAATATTTTTTTCTCTCAACAATAAATTATGAATAATCTATTTTTTGGAAAAAAAACTTTTGTGAGTAAGCATCGAGGCCTATTGAAGTGTATAAACCATGGGAATATGATCAAACTTGGGACCCTGAATGTCGCTCACAACAGGCTCGCCTACAAGAAATTATCAATAGATCTGAATTAAGCTCGTTGATCACATGTTCATATAGCTATGCTAATAGGAGTCTTATATCAACATTCATTGAGAGGTGTCATCTAGAGACGAATACATTCCACCTGCCATTCGGTGATATGTCAATTATACTTGATAATGTCCACATTCTTCTTTGTATTCTACGATGTGCAAATCGGTTTCAGCAAAACTAATCAAGTTTGATGGGGCTGTGCAGTTGGTGTGTGAGTGTCTTGGCGTTTTTGAAAAAGAAGCCATAAAAAAGATTAGAACAGCTAAATGGCTCACCATAAGTAAGAGATGATTAAGGAATCTCTTTGGTACTGATAAAGAGAATATAAATGAATATTAAGATGTTGAAGTAACTGTCTGAGCTTTCATTTTATATCAACTGGGTAGCACATTGTTTATTGATAAGAGCAGTACGCGAGCTCACTCTCCCTACTTCAAACTGTAAAGAATGTAGACACTATTAGGTTGTATGCCGGGGAGCAGCTGCTTTTGCATTTTTATGCTGCCAATAGGGGTGTCGATTCGTGTCATTGTGTCATAAATGGGTCGTGTCATAAATGAGTCGTGTCATATATATTGTAAACGAGTTGTGTCATAAACAGGTCATGTCATAAATGGGTCGTGTTGCAACCGTGTTTATAATCGTGTACCTATATATGACCTATTTAACTTTTTATAATCAATTTTTAAAATAATTTTTTATAAAAAAATATTAATAAAAATATAAAATATATTAAAAATAAATTAAAATTTTCAAAAATTATATCTAAAAAATAAATAAATAAATTACGCTATCAATAAATTAATAAATATATTAATTTTAAATGAACTTATTTATAGTTTATCTCTTAACTTATGCATAATCGTGTTAAATGTGTCATTTTCGGGTTTATCAGGTTAACTTGTTTATGACTCGCATTTAGTCGTGTTTAATCATGTTTGACCCGTTTTGACCCAAACCCGTTTATGTTAAACCCAAACCCATTAACTTCGTGTCGTATTCGTATCGTGTCACAAATTGCCACCCCTAGCTGCCAACTTGGGAGTGTTTCACGAGCCGAGGTCTGTCAGGTTATAGAGTATTTCACCCTACTTGAGATATGTTTTATTTACTACCCTTATATAACCTCAAACAATTGTATTTTCTATATACATTCATAAATCATGGTTGTTTGAATTTGTGATTACGATAGGATATATAATCATTTTCCTTTTACTCGTCTACGCTTCAATCCCCACTACTACGGTAATTTACCATACATGTGGACCCAAAGGATGCAAATAAGTCTTAATGATGACTACATGTTAACGCTGCATCGGACAATTGATCAGTTGCATCCTCATGAAGTAAGTATTACACGCTATTGAAATCTTTTAATTATAAGTATGTGGTTTTGTTGATTATACCTTAAAGTAGTTATTTATTTTACAAGTTTACTGGGTTCCGTATAGGGACTCAAGAGAGAGTGCACCTATATTGGAGGCAGGTTTTTACATTAGGCTGATTAACTATTTAAAAATTGTAGAGCCATACCATTTTGATAGATTTCTTCGACAGCTTTAATATGTATAGACAATACATGACACTTTACTTTAGCCAATAAAAGCAGAGAGAGAGGGCACCAGAAATAAATATTTAGTGAAGCATATGTTTATTCTACAATTGTGGGAGAGGTGACAAAACCATGTTTCGCCACTAAGTGTTTAAGGGAATGAAATATGTCATCCATAGGACTTGTCACTAGGTTACATGGAGCAGTTCTCATGAATATCTCATCTTATTGTCGAAAACTCTGAAACTGAGATTGATACTGAGCATCACAGCTACAAATTAGACAATGATGTTATTCAGGTAAAAATTCCTTATTTATGTTATTGATCATTTACATAACAATGAATTTATAGTTTTGATTTTTGTGGTAGTAGAATAAAATTGCATTCGACATCGAACTACAATGGAGATGAAATATTGATGAGAGCAACAGTCATTTGATGGAGCATGCAGTTGTGTGAACTTCATAATCGATGTTCTCACAGGTATTAACATTTGAGAAACAGTTCATTCTGGGATTGTTGATGAAGCGAATACGCCTTCGAGCTCCATTGTGCCAAATGACGCTCGATCGTCACAGTCAGTTCAAAGGGTTTTTGCAAGAAGGCGGAGGGCCTTGCGTGGTAATTACATGAATTTATTTTCTAGCATTGCAATGACTTTAAACAATATTTGAACAATATTATTATTATTATTATTATTATTTGCATTAAATAATTCCTATAAGCACTTGTTAATTTAATTTGCTTGTAAAGGTTCCTTTTTCTTCCTATAGCTTTAAATTGTGGGTGCCAATCTCTATGATTGTCTTTCCTTTTCTTTTCTTTTTTTTTCAAATTAATTTGTGAGATTGCAAAAAGGTTTTAAGTGCTACTCCAACATTTTAAGAGTCACTATTACAAGTCAACATGTACCTAATAATAGACTATTATTTGCATGGGTCAATATACATTTGACAGATCAATCAATTTTCACAAGCAAGATTTGCTAAATAGTCCGACTGATATAAATTGCTCAGTGTAATCAATAATAATATCAGTGCATTATTTTTTAATCTAAATTATCAAAATAATATCAATTAGTCAATGAAACAAAAAAATAAAAAATAAAAGCAAGTGGTACAATTTCAATTAGACAAGGAAGAGACTCACAACATAAGTTTCAACCAGATCGAGACTTATAACATGAGTCTCAGCCATATCGAGACTTATAACATGAGTCTCTGCTAGAGGTAACCAAGTGAGTCTCAGCCATGTAGGATTGAGACAACGTTCGTCGAAAACTTGCTGAAATGGTCATTGGAAGCTTGTCGAAATCTGATCAAAAGTTTGCCAGATATTAGAAAGATAATGAGGTATTTTATAAAGTTACTTGGTTATAAATGAAGTGATTAGTTAAAGGTAAATTAATCATTTTACTCGAAAATATTTTTAAAACAAAAATTTAAGAGGATGGGAGCACTCCGGGAGTAATTTAAGCCCCACTCTTATTTTAAACTCAATGACATATACCTAATTGTGTTAATTTTAAGTGTAGTCTACGTAAAAGCACAAAACGATAATATCCGATTGCTCTATTTTGAATAACTATAAAATCTGAAGGAGAAGAAACGCAAAGCGATTGAGATCATATTTTGTTTTCCGCGAAGGAGCAGAGAATGCTTAGGGCTTTGGCGAAGAAGGCGACAGCGTCGTCATGGCGTGGTATTTACCAATCGAGTAAAAACCCTAGTTCAGTTGTTTTTTTGCAAAGAAGGGATTATTGCTTGGGAGTGTTACCAGACGGGATTGACAGGAATTCAGATGCCTTTACTCGCAATTCCAAGACCATGGAACAGTTACTTACTCAACTCCAATCACACATCCAAAAGGTTGAATCTTTTTTCTCTTGCTTTTTGTAACTTTTGTTATAAAATGGTAACTATAGTTGTTACTCAATCAGGTTATTGGTGGAGGCGGCGAGGAGGCGGTTCGAAGAAACCGGAGTCGAAATAAGCTTCTTCCGAGAGAACGAATTGATCGCGTGATTGATCCTGGGTCGTCTTTCCTTGAGCTATCCCAGGTCTGTTTTACTTTTCTCCCTTCGGTTTCTCTGTTTTTGGAACATTTTGGATGACAGATTGATGCTTGGAGATGAGTACCTAAACTAAACTATTTTCATAGTCATGGATAAGTGAAAAAGAAGGATTGTGAAAGATTTTTTTTTTTTTTTTAAGTTTTTTTTTAAGATGATGTCTGCATCCATGGATTAATCATGGCCGGAAAAGCTGCAGTGTTCGATAGCACTGCCTTTGACTTTTTGTAATCGAATTGATTTCTGTTGATTCTTTCAAGAAAACTGTTTTTAGTAATTAAACCGTGAAGCCTGTTTTTTCCCAATACATTTCAGCTGAATCATTTTAATGGAAAATTGCACACCGTCCGTTTGTGTAGTATGTTGATTGATAAGCCAAATTCTGTTTTTGTCATGACTCTTTTTGCTTGCTATTTATGAAGCTTGCAGGACATGATTTATATGAAGAATCTTTACCATCTGGAGGTATAATCACTGGGATAGGAAGGGTTCATGGGCGTCTATGCATGTTTGTGGCTAATGATCCTACTGTCAAGGGAGGAACATATTACCCCATTACTGTTAAGAAACATCTCAGAGCACAAGAAATTGCAGCTCAGTGCAATTTACCTTGCTTATATCTTGTTGACAGTGGAGGTGCTAATCTCCCAAGGCAGGCTGACGTATTTCCTGACAGAGATAATTTTGGTAGGATTTTTTATAATCAAGCACAAATGTCTTCTGAAGGCATTCCCCAGATTGCTCTGGTTTTGGGATCTTGTACAGCAGGGGGTGCTTACATACCTGCCATGGCTGATGAGAGTGTAATAGTCAAAGGCAATGGTACTATATTCCTTGCTGGGCCTCCGCTTGTCAAGGTAGTCTGAGTGCACATAAACCTGAGGTTCCAATTCTTATTTTTTTTTTTCAAATATTTGTGTCTATGAAACATTGTGAATTGCATTTTTAACAATATAGGTTATCTGAAGGAGCAATTTTGATAGGCTGCCACTGGAGAGGAGGTCTCTGCAGAAGATTTGGGAGGTGCGAGTTTGCATTGTAAGATATCTGGGGTCTCAGATCATTTTGCAGAAGGTAATTTCTTGTGTTCTTTATCCAAGCTTTTCTTCTTTTTCTTTTAGTTTTTAAATTTTAGATGGCTCCTGAATAAATTGTTTTGCATTTACAATATTGGTGCTTTATGAATGCCTTTGACCATGTTAAATGGTAGACCGATTTTCAAGCTTAGACTTTATAGCATGATTCAATTATCTTCCTTTTATCAGCGTTTTTCACCCTCCCTCAAAACATTAGAAGGCAGCATGGTGGGATAGGCAGTGCAGCCAGAGAGAAAATTTATAACAAAAAAGAAAGAATAGTAATTTATATTAATTAAAGATATATTTTGTCAAGTGATTTATCCTTGTGATATTTTTTTTTTTTGGAGTGTAGATGAATTGCATGGTCTTGCTATTGGAAGGAACATCATTAAGAATTTGTACATGGCTGGAAAGCAAGGATTAACAAGTGAGTTACCAAATAGCAGTCCCGCTTACAGAGATCCACTGTATGATGTAAGTGAGCTATGTTCCATAGCGCCAACGGACCAGAAACAACCTTTGGAAATCCGATCAGTTATTGCACGCATTGTTGATGGAAGTGAATTTGACGAATTCAAGAAGTTGTATGGCACTGTGAGAGCATTTGCATCAAGTTGACTTTAAGCCTGTGTTTTTCTTGTTTTATTTTTAACCAGAAGTCCTGACCACCTTTTTGGCAGACCCTTGTAACAGGTTTTGCGAGGATTTATGGGCAACCTGTTGGGATTATTGGAAACAATGGCATACTGTTCACTGAATCTGCTCTAAAAGGAGCCCATTTCATCGAATTGTGCGCTCAACGAAACATCCCTCTGATTTTTCTTCAGAATATTTCTGGATTCATGGTATTTTCTTGAGACTTTTTACTTTATTCACCTTTGTTATTTTATAACGTAGGGGACAGTTCCTATTGTTCTATGCCAATGACAATGACATTTGCGTAATAGGAATCTCTTTTGGAGCTTGGTCAGATCTCCTCAGAGGCTCTTGTTGCATAAAATCGAATGAAACTTGCAGATATAGATAGTTTGCTTGCTTTTAATTCCACAAGGACTTTTTCAAATTGTTGACCCCTTTTCAGCATTGATCCGGAAAATTGATTGATTATGCAGGTTGGTTCAAGATCTGAAGCAAGTGGTATTGCTAAAGCTGGAGCTAAGATGGTTATGGCAGTTTCCTGCTCAAAGGTTATACAATGTTTGTTTGTTTTCTTTTCTTTTCTATTTTTCTTCCTTTGTATGGTTAGTTATTTCTATTTTCATTCTTTTTCCTTTTAGTGGTGATCATTTATCATTTGAGTTCCCCTTCAACTGGATTCAGTTTTGCATTTACTCTCCTTAAGCCATAGGCATGGAAAAGGGGCATTTTCCTCCTTTTCTCTTCACCTTCAACTTCCTATGCGTTCATTTGATCATTTGATGTTTCTTTAGTTTACAGTCAACTCATTTAGCTTTGTGGATTGATAATTAGCCCAAGTAGGTGAAATGGGTTGAGTCAGGTCAACTGGGTTTAGATGTTACGCACATAACCCTCTTGGCTGCACTGTACCTACATATTCCAACCAAAGAATAATCTATATTTCTTTCTGAAGTTCCATTGAGCCATTCAGCATTTTCTTGCCAATAATAATATGTAAATGTGATATGTGAATTGAGTTTCTGGATTTTTGTTCAACATCTCGAGTTTCATGCAACTCAACAGGTTCCCAAAATAACAATTATTGTTGGTGGAAGCTTTGGTGCTGGTAACTATGGGATGTGTGGCCGTGCATATAGCCCCAATTTCTTGTTCATGTGGCCAAATGCAAGAATATCTGTTATGGGAGGCCTTCAGGTAGATTCTTTATCCAATTAAAGAGATTATGAACACTGTTAACTAACATATGTAGCTTTAAGTGCAATTAACATGATCATATTGGCACGTGCTGCAAGTTATACAAGTGAATCGCTTAAAATTTTTAACTTTTTGTGTTTTGGATTAGTCTCATGGTATCAACTTTCTTTTGCCTTGCTGATACAAATCATACAATCTAAGGTTCATCTCTAATGGGTAGATGGTAAGCTTCAATATTGCTTTGTGTACTCAATTTCAGGCTGCTGGCGTGCTATCCCAAATAGAAAGAAACAATAAGAAAAGGCAAGGGATAGAGGTAACTTGATATGAATTTAATTTTGTCTTTTAGCTTTCATGCTAATTAGATCATGTTCCAGAACACAACTTTATTTTAATTTGCTTGGGTAACTTGATATGAATAAGTTGTGCCCATGCAGTGGAGCAAGGAGGAAGAAGAGAAATTTAAGAGCAAGGTAATGCAATCGTACGACAGAGAAGCGAGTGCCTACTATTCAACAGCAAGGCTGTGGGACGATGGCATTATAAATCCTGCAGACACCCGGAAAGTTTTGGGCCTCTGTCTATCTGCTTCCATGAAGCAACCAGAACAAACCAAGTTCGGTGTATTTAGAATGTGAAATAAAAGCTACCGCTTCGCATTGATTTATCTTAATAAAACAAAAGATACGGATTTGCATTAATCATTTCTCAGTCGTACACCTCCTGAGATAATGTTCCTAGCCATTCTCGTGGATTACTACAAGCATGTTTTTCTTTTGCTCTCTTTTTAAATTTATTTTATTTCGTGGCCAAAAGACAACCTTTATCAATGAAAGAAGCAACAGTACGGACAATGGAAGCAAGCAAACACAGCCCGGCTGAAACAGCATGGTCGGTGAAAGAGGCAATAATAGCAGCCAAGAAACCCAAAAAGTTGCGAAACGGGCCATAATAGCAGCCGCCCATACGGCCTGGCCAGAGGGCAGCGAGAAACAATCCTCTAGCATAATGTTTCCTTAGATTTGCTAAGAATATTCTTATTCTTGACCAGATATTTGTATAAACTCAATTCATATCATTCAACAAGAAGTTGGTGTAGAACTATTAGATAATTCAAACATATTAGCATGCAACGTTGTACCACTATGAATGAGTACATCCAATCCAGCAAAATGGTTCTAAGATAGTTCAATACGTTTGACATAAACATTGACCCACACAACTGGCTTTGACTCATAATCTACTCAAAGTCATGAAAACTATTTACAAGGTAGCCAACACTTTAGATTACGCCAAGAAAAAGTCATCAAAATATAAAATCAATCATAGACCTTTTCGTAGGCCAAACTAGCTCCAGTCGTGATGAAACTCCACAAACACACTAATTTTGTTAAAATGCATGTCCAAACATGCCTATTACAGTAAGGCACTAAAACTCCATTAACTACCCGCATATAACGTAAACTTCTAGCGAGACTGGTATCAATATGCACGATCTACCATTTCCCCATCATGAAAACAAAGTAAGCAACAATGTAGAGAAATGTTCAGTCAAGGAAAAAATTCACTGTCTTTAGACGATTGCGGGCCAAGATGCAATTGAACACCTTAATTTTAAAATCTACCTAAACATTCCATATAATGGGATCAGATATGAAAGAAACAAAGGAATGAATGGATATTTCTCGTTGAAGTGATTTACAAGAAAACTCGTCCAGTTGGTTCAAGCCACATGAGAACCTATGGGGTACGTATGACCTAGTGAAAGAGCAAAGTAGTGAAAGAATCATATCTTTGCTCTCTAGGGGTTAAGGCTCTAGGTTGGTGGAGATGCAAGGATAAAAAAAGACAAGGAAGGCTGAGGTACCTCAGGTTGGACAACAAAGTCCTCAATGGCTTGGTTATGCATTGTGGTGATTCTGTACAAGGATTTTGCTGAGTATGAACCAAGCCGCTTAACTTCCCTGACCTGACTGTCTGCCCATTTCACACCAAACACCATGTGAGGTGCCCACCTAACGTCATGATAATTCAATTATGAAAGTTCTCTTATTGAAACATTTCACCACCTAACATTGCATTAGACTACCGTAAGTGTCAGAGCCATTACATGTCTTCCAAAAACATGGAGTGGAGTACAGCCGTTACTCCTGTTTCATCATTCTTACAAATAAATAAGACAAAAGAGACAAAAGCTTGCTTCATCATTCTCATCATCAAATTCATAGGAAGAATGAAAGAAATGCAGGAAACTGACGGAATATCCAAAATCTAATGTCAAACTAAGTACTAGGAATTATTATAAATATCTCATGGCATGCATGTGGAAAGGACATTGATTTCTTTTGCAACAGGATGGAATCTCCTGTATTGTCTAGTATGGTCTGTACCTCCAATCCATTCTTGAATACCTGCTGCCGCTACTGCTCCCATAGCCCCACTGCAATAAGAGACCCAAAAAAGAACAAATTCAATGAGAAAGAAGAATAAAGCATCAGTATTTCATAATGTACATAAATAAATGGGACAATAGTGCTAGCTTATAAGCCAGACATGATAAGTGCATGAATGTCCAAGCCAGCTTTCACTTAGGTGGTATTTGCATGGGGAATCAACTGTGCTACAGATAGACATGTCAGTCAGTTAGCTACACCCTCTAAGAATTTCTTCGATGTAATAGGACCCATGATTCCACACTTGAAAATGCTTGATCTGTAACTTCATAAAATATCTATACAATATTCTAGCAAAACTACTCACGTCATCAAAATCCATGCTCCCGTACATCCTGCCATAAGCTCGCATAGGACCACCATAACCCCCATATGGCTCTGTATTCATCATGTAGTTTGAACTTGAACCGTCATCATCAAGTGGTGCAGCTGAGTCTATAGCAACCTGCAAAACACGTAATCCTTAAAAGGTTTTTCCATCCCATCTTTGTAAAATTATAACAAATTAACAACCCATTTTTCATGTACACGCACAATTGCCATTCCTATTAACCAACTACCAGATCACAATCATAAAAATTACACAAAAGATCAACTTCAAAAGAAGTAAGACATCTTTTCTATATTTATTTATTTATCAATATCAATATTAATATTAATTTTAATATTATTGATATTATTATTATTATTACTTTGCTTCCTCTAATAGTGTTTTGTGGCTACTTGTTACTCAATCAAGGGTGGCCCTCTTGAGATGTCAAACACAAGACCTTGTGAGGGATTCTGACAATCACAACCACCCCAAGTTGACTCCCGGCCAAAATAAGCATCAAATAGTACCTCTACAAACACTCACAATGCTACTCAATAATGTTTCCCAACCATTACACTTGATCTGAGATAATCTTTTCTACCATACAGCAGTTTCTCTTGTTAGTCATCATCTTTACATCACAACAATAGAGCATACAAATAACAGTATTCTGACTTCAATTTTATATTTCCGACTTTCTCATATAACACTTTCTCGGCCCAGCTACATCAGCCCCATGCATAGATCAGACCTGCTTCCAAAATTTGTTCAGAATCAATCACAAGAAGGATAAACTGCAGAGACCTTCCTTACCCTGACATGACCAATTTGTTTAAATGCAAACAAAGCAACTCAAAGTAAAACAACTAAAAGTAAACAAAGTTCAGAATACAAAATATATTGAAAAGGTCAGAGGTTCAAATCAGGAAAAAACCTTTGTGCAACAAGATGCACGAAAGGTACAGTTGCATCAATCCTTCATGAAACCCAATACGCTAGACTTTTTTTTTTTGAGAATAAACAATCAGATTTTATTAATAGCAAAGAAGAACAAAGTATAATGAAATATTTACAAAATATATGAAATACAAATACCAGAAATCATATTCTCCATCTACATAAGCTTCAATGTCCCATTTTAAAAGCTCCATCCTTTCTCATATTTATTTACTTACTATATTCATAAATAAAATTCAGAGGATACACAGATGGATCACTCCCTTTTTACTTTTTCAATCTGTGATATTTTCCTTTGGTTCCTGCTCATGCCTTATTTTTATCATAATCAATAATAAGATCTTTTTTATCCATCACATATCCATCACACCACATGATAGTAACTTGAGGAAAAATCAATTCAAATTAATTGTATTCATTCACAGATCTGTGCAGCACAAGTCAAAGAGATTGTCCCTAGTAATCTTGATAGATATAGTAAAAGATTTCATCATTGAACAGAGTTTTTGTAAAACATTGATTGGACACTTATTCCGCAGAATTCTAATGGAGGCCACCCAGACATCAGCATGCAAAGCGATTCACCAGGCTAACATATTATTAGCAATGAATATCTTACAAAAGGCTGTGGGACCTAATTCTTTTAACCTATAAAGATCACCAAGAAAAAAGAAACCCACAAAAGCAAGTGGGCACATTTCGGCTTCTCATCCAGAAGTCATATACCTGATGTCCACGAATCTCATGAGATCTACGAGAGACACGCTCTGCTACACCATCCTCTGCAAATGTTACAAAGCCAAAGCCCCGGTGCCCTGTTCTCTTAGGGTCCTGAGTTCAATACGAAAGCATACCTCAGTAGGCTATCTGCCCATCAACTTGACAGAAATTTATCTTTTATTTACCTTGGGAACATATACATCTAGAATACGGCCAAATCTGCCAAAATACTGGCGAAGATCTTCAGCACTTGCTTCCTGAGGAAGCCTACCAACAAATATCTTCTTGCCCATTCCTCGCATTGGTTCAGATACTCCTAGAAAACAAATAAAAATCAACAAGTTTTCAAAAAACTCCATCATAATCCACAAAAAATAAGTGAATAGAACTGAAACCTAACTTACTTCCATAACCAGCGCTTGGATGATCATACAAGGTAGGAGCACCAAGTGCTGCGTATCTTGTTGCTGCTGTAATATATGCATTATACGCACCATATCCTCCATGAGTCATTCTGCTATGTGATCTTGATTCCTCATCCTAAATTGTTATATTGTGGATGTAGACAGCATTAATTGAGTTATATTGTGTAAGTAAACTAAACTCACAATGACTAATTGTTTCTTCTCAGGAATCCGGAAGGACATAAAAATAAGTTAATTTCTACTGAAAAGACAAACCTTAATTGAGTTAGGTATCATGTGAATCATGTAATTTTTTTTTCTTAAATTCAGTACAGTTGGAGCACAAGAATGGTACGTAATTAAAAATAATTTCGATTATAAATCCAGTTTTATCAAAGTATAAATGTAATGCCTTGGTGATTGCTCCCTTCCATGGCTCAAAACTTTCCAAAATTTCGGCAAGCTTCCACAAATTATTTCCCTTATTTACCACTAAGTGCGAGATGTAAAAGAGAAAAAAAAATGCAAAAGTTCACTTAAATAATTTCATAAAAGTAAAAAATTTCAACAAAATTTGATGAACTTCAATAAAATTCTGATCTTTCAATTTAAAAATAGCAAAAGTTTGACAAAATTCGATAAAATTCAACAAAATTCAATGATATGTGACACAAAAGTTTTAAAAAATGGTTATTTTATCAATAGAATAAAAAGAAATACCAATAATCATGCATGATTATCAATTTCATCAACCAACATAGTAATGTTAATTCTAAAAATAATTTAACTAATCAACAAATTATCTAGCTTATAGGATAATCTTTACCAAAAAGAGGAGAAAAATAAAACAAATAAATACATAAAATTAGAATAAGTCCAAAAGGCGGGTGAATGGGGGTGATTGTTTTCTTTCTGTTCAGTAGGTGCTTTCTTGGCAGGCGGGTGTCTCTTGTTTGCTCTTTCTTGGCAGGCAAGTGTCCCTTGTTTGCTCTTAAATTATCTTAATGAAAGTTCTGTTTCTTCAAAAACAAATATAAAAACTTCCAAAAGCCACCTTGTTAACTCTTAAAAAAACAAGAATAAGAAATAATACGTTTAAATAATAAACTCATAAACAAAGAATCATAGAATTCAAGCTAGCAGAGTTGAGAAGCAAACCACCACAAAAATAAATGTCAAGACAAATAAATGAACTAAGAACATAAGTCATGATCTCAAATTCATCAACCCACTGAACTATATTGATTTTCTTAATCGCTAAATATATTTACATATATTGAAAGTGTCAAGTTATGTTGGTTTTTAGCTTATATTACAAGAAATCTAGATATTAAAGCATATAGGAAACAAATCTCCAAACTTCTCTAATTTAGCAAATTTTTTCAAAGACCCTCCACATTTTGAGACTAAGATATCATTCCTTTGTGATCTAACTAATGATTAAGATATCATTTTGAGACTAAGATATCATTCCTTTGTGATCTAACTAATGATTAATCTACAAGGCCCCCCACCGACGGACACCAACACTTGGGAGGCTCAAGGCATAGATAAGCCCACCCTCGAGAAATTTGGAGAAGCTCAAGGGACAGGTTGAGCATTGAATCCATAACCTCCTAAGTTATGGCCCCTTCTACCAACCACACAACCATTACATTGACAAGTAAAACCTTACATATGGAATTAAACTACTCCAAATTAATTTCAGTTTTCAGGTTACGAAGAGTCAAGTCAAAATTGAATTTTTGATCCTTGATCCCTTCTAGGTGAGCCCATATTGCATTCCATGATAGAGAAGTCAAACCTTATGAAAAAAAATGCAAGTATATTTCACACTCTTCAATTTTGTGTTGACAAATTAAAAACCAGAAAAAAAAAAAAAAGAAATTACAATATAAACAGGTTGATACATAGTAAACTGTATTAAAAAAAGCAATTTAAAAAGCAACAACATACAAAAATAAAACTGAAAACTCAAAAAAAAAAAAAAAAGATAACTTCCGTAATAGAATACAAAAGACACATTTTTTTTTGAAGAGAAACAAAAGACACATTTTTTTTTTGAAGAGAAACTACAATATTATTAAGCATACTAAAAAAGGGATTTCAGATGAGGAATCTGAAATCTGAGTTACAAAGAGTACATAATATTGTGCCAGTTCCACAGCCACTCCCCAAAAATGTACCCATGACTCATTTTTGTGTTCGCTATCCAAGTACAAAACAGAATTTTTGATCTCTCCCAAATCCTATGGCTATCTTTACAAGAGTTCTTAAAAATCCTACTGTTTCTTTCCTCCCAAACACTATACACCATATAGCAAAACTGATAACTCTATAGTAGGCTTGCATTCTTCTGTCTTGATCCCTCTCCAAACTTTGGTCTTCTACTCCTCTTCTCCACTGTCTGATTTCTTTACAACTTTGTGTCCATCCATCCCACACCTCTAAAATGAACTTGCATCTCTCAAATGTGTATTGTGGTTTCTCGTTTTCCCTGCAAATGCAACATATGGAAGGCTTTAAAGTATGATTAGGCATTTTGGTTTGCACTATATCATCTACATTTAGTTTATTAAGAAGAATCAGCCAGGCCAGTATTTTTGCTTTGGTAGGAATTCTAGCTTTCCACACAAGGTTTGCGTATTGGAAAGTATTTGATGTTG
>JAJIYU010010561.1:0-15995 GCA_030144865.1 Tinospora cordifolia | reverse complement strand
TGTAAAGTAGCATGGACCCAACCCACATATTGGTTAAGTCCACTGTCAAAAAGAACGGTGGTTAGGTCCAACACTCAAATCAAAGAAACATGGGGGTTGGGGTGTTACATTAAATTATGATTGTGTTATGAGTTTGAATATGAAAGATGGTTGTTCGAAAAGGATCCACTGGGCTATGCGCTTACTCCTTCCTTTCTTATTTTTTTTTCAAGAACGTGAAACCTATAAAGCAGTTTAACATGGAACGTTTTTAGAAAGTTTCTACCTTATTATTTGAGAATTTTTAAGGGCATGTTGCCCAAAGTTTAAATCTTTCCTACTAAAAAGTATTTTGACGTTTTTCGCTGTAATAATTAGTTTTTTTTTTAAAGTTTAGTACTTTCAATTTTTTCTGTTATGAATAAAATAGTTTAAATTTCTTTATCTCTTTTAATTTGCCTTGATTTTATTAAAGTAATAATTTTGTATTCTTGAATTTTTATATAAAGGCCCGAGATATTGAAAAAGAGAAGAACAAGTGTGTGTCACTTATAAAGTAACACCGGCCCGACCCGCCAGTTGGTTAAGTCCACTGTCAAGAGAATGGTGGTCAT
Source organism: Tinospora cordifolia (assembly GCA_030144865.1). Lineage (NCBI taxonomy): Eukaryota > Viridiplantae > Streptophyta > Magnoliopsida > Ranunculales > Menispermaceae > Tinospora > Tinospora cordifolia. The sequence goes on along the minus strand of JAJIYU010010561.1, from coordinate 15,402 downwards.
GTCCAATGCTTAAAGATACGAGGGTTGGGGTGTTACATCATAGGACTGCGATCCCATGACAACCCCCTCTCCTTGACACAAGACCACCGTCCTTGTGCGCCCAAATTTATTTATTTATTTGGTTGTTGTTGTTTGTTTGTCTTTCTTTATTAGGTTATTGCAATCTACCACCTTAAAAGAATTTTATCCTCGAAATTTAAGGACTGATTATATACCTGCACAATGCTTTCTAATCAGCTACTCCTGGTGAAAAGCTCTGGGTGCTTCTTTAGCATTTCACTCTCTAACTCTAAGGTAGCCTCTTTTCAGATCATGGTGTCTCCATAGAAACCTTGACTAGAGGGATGTCCTTGGTTTTGGGACTATGCACTTTGCAATCTAGTATTTTGATGGCTAGTTCTTCGTAAGTACCATCATTTCGGATGTTGACTTCCTTCCAATGTATAATGTGAGAGGGGTCCAGTTCATATTTTCATAGCATTGATATATGAAATATGTTATGGATATAGGACGTTCTATTCAGTAGATCCAGTACATAGGCACATTCACCGACTCGTTTGAGTATTTCAAACGGATCGATGAATTTTTGTTATAGTTTCCTTTTGATCCCAAAACTTTTAACTGCCTTCTGAGGGCTAAACCTTAGGAACACTCTATCACCCTCTTGGAATACTAGAGGTCTTCTCCTCTTATCTGCATAGCTCTTCTGTGTATTCTAAGTCGTGGTTAACCTCTTTTGTATATGTTTCACCAGTTCATTCATCTCTTGTACTAGTTCTGGCCTTGTAAGTACATGATATTCAAAGTCTGACTAGCATGATGGATATCTACAAAGTCTGCCATAGAGAGCTTCGTAAGGAGCCATTTTGATACTTGTCTAGTAATTGTTATTGTAAGCGAATTCCATTAAGTGTAAGTATTTGCTCTAATTACCCTTGAAGTTAAGGACACACACTCTTAACATATCTTTTAGTATCTATATCACTCTCTCAGAATGTCCATCTATTTGAGGATGGAACACAATACTCATGGTGAGTCTACTACCTAGTTCCTTCTGTAGGCTTTGCCAAAACTGAGATGTGAATATAAAATCTCTGTCTAACACAATGGTCTGGGTACACCATGTAGCCTTAATATCTCCTTAACACTCAGTTCTCTCAGTATTCCAACTGGATCTGTAAATTAGATGGGTCAAAAATCATCTACCATGGTGACATGATCTACAATCACCCATACTATTTCATCACGCTTCTGATTTTTGGGTAGGCCACTCACGAAGTCCATTGCAATATTATCCCACTTCCATTCTGGGATTGGAAGTGGTTGACATGTCCTTGAGGGTTTCTTGTGTTTGACCTTTACCTGTTGATAGGTCAGACTTTTGGAGACAAACTTGATTATGTCCCTCTTCATACCTCTCCACCAGTAAGTTTTCTTGAGGTTTTGGTACATCTTTTTACTTCCTGCATGCATCATGTACTTGGTCTGATGAGCTTCTGTAATACCCTGAAATTTTTTACTAAATGAAATGAAATAGTAAATGAAGTCCAATTCATTTTTAGAATCAATTAGTAAGTTTAAATTTGCTCAAAAACCTCTCAAGGGCGTGAAATTCAAGTAAAGGAAATGAAGAAAAGTGAAGTGAACACCTCAAACAGTTTAGGCATTCAAAATTCATTTTATTTGCTCAATTAAGAGTTCATTTACTTCGTGTGCCTTAAGGAAATCTAAATTAGAAAAGAAAATGAAAAAAAAACTTAGCCAATTGAAAGTTATGAATTTTTATTAAATTTATGTGAACCTAAAAGTGTGTGCTAAGGTCCCAAAATCTTGGCCAAATGAGAGATATGAATTTCTTTTAAATTCATGTGGACCCAAAAATGTTTCTAAATACCTTAGGAACAAGATTAAAAGCTTCTAATTCAAGAATAGAAGTTGCTGAAAAATGTTTCTATACACCTTAGGAACAAGATTAGAAGTTTCTAATTCAGGAATAGAAGTTGCTAAAAAATATTTCTAAATACCCAAGGAATAAAATTAAAAGTTTCTAATTCAAAAATAGAAAATATTGAAAAATGTTTCTAAACGCCCAAGGAACAAGATTAGACGTTTCTAATTCAAAATAGAAGGTTTCCAAATCTCATTGATTTAGTGTGCACAAGAAAAGGAATCAATTACCAAAACATATTGGGAAGTTGCCTTGCTCACAGTAGCGGTGTTCATCAACCCGACCAACCCGCCCAACCCAAACCTTTTGGGTTGATTTGGGTTTTAAAATATTTAACTCGAAGGATTTGGGTTGGGTTGCGGGTTGAATACTTAAAAACCCGAACGAAACCGACCCAACCCAATCTTAGTTATTCTTCTTTTTTAATTATAAATGTTTTTAAAAATAAATGAAATAAGGTTTTGAAATATTTTTATTATATATAAATGATAAACTTATAAGTAATTATTTAAATTGATATGATTATTTATGTTATATCAAATCTTCTTTCTATATAAATACCATCTATTATTTTTAAAAACTAATAATAATTATTTTTTCTTTTTATAAAATCATCTATTTCATACTAGAAGAATTTCAATTTAAAAGATGACATCATTAAGTTTTACTAATGTTAAATTTATGTAAGTCAAAGCAATAAGAAGATTTCAAAAATAATATTATTTTTGTATTTATAATAATGAGTTAACTGTAAAATATAATTAAAAATAAATATACAAATTTTTTTTAATTTAATAGTTCTTTTGTAACGAAAACATTAAAATATAATAAAAAATATTGAATTAGAGCCAACCCGATAAACCGACCCAACCCAAATCGAACCTGAACTGTTTGGGTTGGGTTGCGGGTTTACCCTAAACCCGACCCAACCCAACCCGCAAACACCCCTAGCTCACAGTATCACACCTAGATTAATGTCTAAACAAATATTAGTAAGTATTCTAAATCCTTTTTGTGCTCACGTATAATTAGGAAACCAAATGAGAATCATATCTTGTTCATATATATACATGAAATAGAAACCATATCTTGCACACTTGCCAAACCGTGCTCAACTTGGATTATTGGAAAGATACACTTTTCCAAACCATGCAAAATTGTCCTCTAGTGTGTGAAGGAAAGTTGCTTTATGAGCACATGCTAAACCGTCCCCCCTTACTCTTGAAAATCTATATAAGCTCCCTTAGTACTCTCATTCTTCTCATCCTAAAGCAAGAGTTGACACTTCCCTCTCGAATTGTTCTAGCCCCCTTTTTGGCAACCACTTCTCACTTCTCTTGCATTCTTAAATGTTTCAAAGTGAGAATTTTATTTTATTCAGTATTATTGAGTTATCTTTGAAGTGCTAGAAGTGTTAAAGAAAGGAACCTCTGCTGAAATTTTGAGAAAAAGCTTCATAAGGTGATAATGATTTTCTATACTTCTACTTTACTAGTTTGAGTTTCTAGCATGTTCATGCATCTTTAATTTTCAGTTAACCATGTTTATTTTAATTTTTCTACATGTTCGATCATGATTTCGATTTTGATTATCATGTATGCATGTTTTAAGTATTCATGACATCATGCCGTGCCTAGTTTTCATGCTTAGGTTTAATTTGAATTGTGAAGCATGTTGTGTATTATTTTCATGCTTTTTGAATGTTTTATTCTTAATTTTACTATTCTGATTTTTGATTCATGAATATTTGAGAATTAAGTTCAAGACCTTGAAGTTTATGAGCCACGTACTATCATAGTAATCTAAGTGATGTTATGGGTATTTTTTTACATATATTAAGTGTACATGGTGTTCATCACTATGTGTGGATAGGTATAACCCAAAATACTTGGAATGTGGACATGAGATCCTTATTCCAATAGAATATGACAAGATGAATTGTCTTTTCATCTAAGAGTAGAGTATTTTGATAAGAATATCAAAGGATTAGAACCCTTTTCAGTCTTAATGTTAACAATAACCAAAGATGTTGTTTGAATCGCCTAATTGTTTACAAGTGTTTGAATTTGGATGTGCTTTTAATTTGAATTAGTAACTTAGTTGTTTATGGAATGATCCATCAGACTATGTGTTCACCCCTTCCCCTCTTATTTTTCAGCAAATTGAATCATGAAGACTATTAAAAATTAGATAGGGTTTTAAATTTGGAAATTTATACGTAAGGGCATGTTGCCCAAATTTTGATTATTTAAATTAAGACTTCTGCTATATTTTTATTTTAAAATTTTGAGTTATGTACTCTTGATTATGAATTCAATAATGTACTTCTTTATTTTCTTTAATAAATAAAGAGTTAGAAATATTTCTTTTTCTACTTGTAATGCCTTATTGAATTTAAAATTGATCAAACTGGGTGAGGCACTCATGAAAGGTTAAATAAGAGTTAGAATAAAGGAATCAAGATGCAAGTTGTGTGTTTGTAAATGTAACATAGGACCTGGCCCGCCCTGTGAACAAGTCTGCTAAGCATGAAGTGGCTAAGTCCAATTGAGTTTCTTGGGGGTTGAGGTGTTACAAAGGTGGTATCAGAGCCCTATATATTAGATAAACTAGGTGAATTAAAACAAGAAGATTTCCTCTAATACTAAAGGTGGTATTAGAGCCTATGCATTAGTTGCTGGAAAAAAAATTAGAAAGTTTCCTTTGATACCAAAGGTGGTATCAATGCACAATTACTATAAATACAAGGCTTGAAATAGAAAGTTAAGTTTAAACATGTGTTGTTGAGTTAGAATTAAAAAGTTTAATCTTATACCAATGGTGGTATTAGATTTAGAAAGTATTAACTCAATTAGGTTTGACCTATGTTTTGAGTTGAAATTTGAATGCCCTACCTTCTATTTTGAAATTGAAACTATTTTGGAAAATGTTTTCAAAAAGGAAAGATATGTTTTGAAATGTTTCATTTGGATACAAAGACTACAAGTTGAGCTGATAGTGGGTAAGTCTTGTCTCGAATAAAGCTAAACTTTGAAAGGGAGATGGGTTATCCCACCGTAGAAGTCGCAGTTGCAAAGCAGACTTCAATCTCGCTGCTTGATCTAGAGGTTGTCCCCTTGCACAAGTAGTTTGAGTTGAAGAACATTGTTACTTTCTACAAAAGAAAATTAGAAGGTAGAAAATTAGGGTAATAAGTTGAATAAAAGTTGAAAAAGATGCCCTAGGTGATATTTTGACTAGACATAGGTTGTCAGTTAACTAGATTGAAACCCTAGGTCTAAGAAAGTGACCTTAGATAGAAATATGGGTGAAATAGTGGATCAAAAACATAAAACTTTAGGACATAGGGTAGAAATTAAAAATGTATGAGAGTAGAATCATTGTTTGGTCAAGACACGAGATTGGAAAGATTTTGTATCTCTAGTTTCTATGTAGTATTGGATGTATAGGTATTCAGGGATATGGAGGAAGCCTAGACTTTGAGAATGATGGACCATGTTTGGTAAATGGTCGACAACTTTGGAAGAACTTGTATCTCTATGCTTGGCTGGTATGGGAGGTCAAGTATATTTGGCTCGAGAAACCTTAGTTATCGAGACATTTGCAAAATTGTTTGGGTGTGGCAATTTTCTGAGTAAAGGTCTAAGTGGAAGGGGTAGATGGTATAAGAAACTTGAAAGCTTAGATGGAAGCTTGGAAATTTTGCTATGCTAGCGTGAAATTGCTTAATTGTATAATTGTTTGAAAAGCATGATTGATATGCATGTCATATGAAACCAACACCCATACCTAAGAATAAACAAGAACCTAGAAGCATAAACTGTTGGGCCACTAAAAAAATCGAAAACCTAGAGTTATGATAGTACAAATGAAATGAAAAGCTAGGGAATGCAAACTAGATGAATGAATATGGACGAGATAGCTATCTTTTCAAGTTTGGAAAAACATTTTGTATCTCGAAGATAAGGGAAGACGGGTTGTGTGCTCCAGATTATGTTCCTATTGAATCTTTTATTGTGATACCTTATCGAATACTAAAATGGCTTTGGATTTGGAGGTAATTACTAGATCCAAGAGATACGCTACCAAAGCTGCCATGTCTGACGAGACAGAATTGCGAGGATAGGAGGCACAACTAAAATAGCTAAGACAGATGGAGGAACATTTGAATGTACTGAAGGTGATAGGCTCGCATAGAGTAGCGGTGGCCACACATGACTTCAAGGGACTAGCTAGAAGTTGGTGGCAAATGATGAAGATGGATCCTAACACTAATGTTGAAACAATGAGATGGGAAGAACTCAAGGAGGTGTTCTACGAAAAATTCTTTCTTGAGAGCACTCTAAAGAAGCTATAGGAAGATTTCGTCCGACTGAATAAGAGGGATCTAACTGTAGCTGAATATGAAAGGAAGTTCACTAAACTAGCCAATTCTTGCTAGAACTAATTAGAGACAAGAGAATGAAAGTCGATCGTTTTGCATAGGGTTTCAAGACAGAGATCCATAAGATAATAAAGACTCTGGGCCTAAAGACCTATAGGGACATCTTAGAAAAGGCTATATTACTAGAACAAGAACTCAACGTGGAACAAAGGTTGAGGGGGAAGAGCAAGAGTCCTAGGAATGAAAAAGATCAAGGGGCCCAAAAAAAGAATAAGAGTGGTGAGAAAACACCATAGACACAGAAACAGGGGCAAAACAAAGAAGAGTCAAAAGAACAGGCAAGGCAGCAAAGATTGTGTTACGTGTGTAGGCAGGGGGGTCATCCTACTAAAAATTGCTCGATTGCACCCACTCATGCTCCTCAGCCATAAAACACTCAAGGAAGAGGTCAAAATGATCGTTCTCACAGCAAACAACAATAGCAGAATGCCAACTAGGGGCAGAATCATGGTCGTGGGTAGAACCAAGCCAGAGTGTTTGCTGTTGAGGCTCAAGAAGATCAAGACCTATCCTAGAAACCCTAGTATAACAATATTAAGAAGGAGGAACTTGTTTTAAATTTAATTAACAGCATGGAGTCCTTTACTTAAAAATTGTTATATGTTAGCATTTACCAATTTTCGCATGAATAAGGTTTTGTGCCTAAACTTTTCCAATTAATGAAATTAATTTCGTTAAGAGCTTTTGTGGCTATGTTTTGAATGTTAAAAATAGAAAGAAAGTATTAGTCATTTAAAGTAGCAATCCCGAGACCTGCTGTGTGGTCAAGTCTACTAAGTCGAAGGTGGGATGCTACCAAAGAATTTTCAACCTTAAACGGAAGCACCTGTTAACCAAAGACTTTAGGCTGGGTGTGAATGAAAGACAAGCCTATCTCCATAACATGAATTGCCATCTAGATCTTCTATGTCAGAACAAGGATGGACAAAGGCAATACAAATGGCTCACAAGCCTAATAGGGAAAATTGAATAGTATAAACATACTAACATCAGGTTAGATGCTGAGAACACCTAAGACTCGAGGAAAGAATCTATGGACAGAGTGAGCAAATCATATTGGATGAGGCTCATAAAATTGAGTACATGATGTGTTCAAATGGGGATAAGATGTACCAAGACTATTGAAAGACTTACTGGTGGAGAAGAATGAAGAAAGACGTGGCTAAGCATGTCTCCACGTACTTAACCTGTCAATAAGTAAAAGCAAAACACTAAAAACCCATTGGAATGTTACAACCACTCCCTAATTCTTGAATGAAAGTGAGATAACATTACCATGGATTTCATCAATGGTTGGCCCAAGAACCAGAAAGGAGAAGACACTATTTGGGTGATTGTGCATTCTCTCTCTAAAGTGGTTCGTTTCATGTCAATTCGTCCACAGACCATGTCATTAAGTTGGGAAACCCTATGAAATAGGAGATGAAACCTATGAAACACTTAAGAATCACTACAATAGATTGACTATATGAGGACGTTTGAAAAACTTTGTGTAAGCAATATTAGGACATTTTAGCAAACTTTCTAGATTTCAACGTCTTAATTACAATTATTTTTTAAACAATGTTTTCTAAACATTCTTATTACCTGAAAAATGACATTTATGAAATTGTCCTTATAAAATTTATAGATAAATGCAAGAATGGAGGACGTTAACAAAACTTCCTTAAACATTGTATCAAATACATATTAGAAAACATCATCGAAAGCATATTAACAATGTTTTAAAAATGTCCTTAATACATACATAGATGACATTTACAAAATATGTTTAATACTTTTATAAAAGACATTCTCAAAACGTCCTAGAATACGTTTGCAAAATGTTGTTAATATTCTTATTTAGGACATTTTAGAAATGTCATAAATTTTTTCGTAGAAAACATTTTAAAAACGTCATATAAACTTTTTATTTAGAACATTTTAAAAACGTCATCATAGATGCATGTATGTAAGACTTTTACAAAATGTCCTCGAAACTTTTATTTAGAATTTTTTACAAACATCATGCAAAACGTCATCATAGGTACATGTATATAAGACATTCACAAAATGTCTTCGAAACTTTTATTTAGAATGTTTTACAAACGTCATGCAAGTAAATATGAAGATTTTAGGTAATTGAAAATGTGCTTGATACCTTTTTGAATTATAAAATTATAATTATAAGTCCATATATTATTTGTCATAATATTTTTATCTAGTATAGTGATTGATATAACAACATGAATTACAAACATAAAAAAAGATAAAAATTCATACCCTTAATATAAAAAAGTTGGAGTTGCAATAAATATCAATTACAATATACTGATGATAACAAGTTTAATAAATCCTCATTATAAAAAAGCTAGTATGTACTACAAAATTTAATATTACTAAAAGTCATTTGAGCGAACTGAATTGAAAAAACGTGTTTGACATATCATGATCAGCTTCAAAAAATACCTATAAAAAAGATAAGATATAATTAATGAACATTACATGATATATAATAATAATTATTCTTAACAATAAAAATTTATAAGAAAAATTCAAAGCTTGTTACTAGGATTTTAAAAAATTTGATAGTATCTCATTTGTGCAATTGAAAAAAATAAGTACCTATTTAAATATATTAAAAGTCTAATTCAAAGCTTATCTGTTTTTGTCAATATTAATTTGATAAAATATTTGACCTTGCTACCGTGGTTCCTAAGGCATCGCCCAAGTTTTGCAAGCCATCTGTTTTTCTGTATAATTCAACACTTGGATCAATGACATTGTTCACCCAAACTCTCCAGCAATCCCTTCCAAGAGGCACATTGTGAAATCTTATGATATAATTCGTTGATGAAAATTTTCCTTCAGCTACAACAACTTCATCTTCACCATTTTTTGCAAACCAATGCAATAACAAGCAATCATCATTTTCTTTTTGAAGACATGTGTTTCCTCCAGTTCCATTTCCTTATTGTGACTAATATATTGAAACAACCAATAAAAATATAGATACTAGTTAAACAAATTTTAAAAAATAAGTTAATAAATTTCAGCTAGAACATGATAGTTTACCTGAGTTTGACTTTTTGTAATATTAAAAATATCAACACTTATACCTTGACCCTGTTAAACAAAGTTTAACAAAAAAAAATGATTGCATTTCATACATGCATGAACTACTAATGAATAGCATGGACGTTACCAAATTAAAAAAACTCAAAGCACTTAGTAAATAGAATAAAAATCTATTATAAGGGCAACACAACAATTTGGATCACATAAGTGGGTGCATCATCCAAATACGTGTGCTATTTTCAAGCCCGAATCTAAAATTCAAAGAAAAGCGAAGTGTTCATTAAGATAAAAGATAATAATAATAAGATATTTTTATATAATCTAAATTTTACACTTCATAGATCTCAATTGTCATAAAATTTCGATATATATATATATATATATATTAATATGTGTGCTCATTGATTGTGACCACCATCTTATTGGATTTAAGTGCAATGAGATTCTAAATTAACCAATTGAAACTTAAGCAATTTTTGCCTTATGTCTCAGGTGTAACTTTAGGTCATATTATGAAGCCATTGAAGTACATAAAAAATTTCACATATCATATAAGAACGAAAGTCTTAAAAACAATAAGAAAGAAAAATTAATAGCTCATTTAATTATCCTTGAATGAACACATATTTCAATTTTAAAAATATAAAATAAGTTATTCAATAGATATGATATTTGGATAGCAACTATAGTAATCAAATGACATAGGATAAATGTCTCATAAGGTAACTTATACCTTTGTAATAAAAATTATTAAATGACTAAGTATACCTGGCATAATTATAGTAAAAGAATTTCTACTCTCTTTTGGGCATATTTTATTCATTCAATCTCTTGTTTAAGATAGATGACTATTTCTTCTAGTTCTTTTTCTCTTCCTCTTTTTCGACTACATGCATCAACACTTGAGGGGGTGACTCCAAAGCCAAGCCCTCGAACATGCCCATGTCTTTCTGGTCCTAATACTTGGCTAAGAGCATCATTTTTTATGTTATTCGTCCCTATTGAGATAGTAGAATTTTGGATAAAATCTTTCATTTTTTCTTACAATTCAATATTAATACATTTATTAATTTATCATAATAAAGCATATAATTATGAATAGACAATTGAGGAAATAAATTATCAATGTTTCACTTATTGCTTCATTTAAAGGTGTGCCATTCTTTCTTAGATGTCCTTTAGTCCACAAGTCCACCCTTGAAACACATGGAAACTCTGGATTTCCCTGCATCTACAAATATGGCAAATAGAAATTAAAGCATGATATTGCAAAAATATATGGTTAAGAAACACTTCAACTAGATTATACTTACCATTTCATGCTTCAATCAAGCATAACCTTTATGTCTCAAAGCGTGTAAAAGCTTATTTTTGCTTCTAATCTGTTTGAATTTGCTACTTGTGGCCTACAAGATTAATATATATAAGAACAATGTTTACCAAAAACATTAGTACAACTAAAATTCTTTTTTGATTCAATAGAACTCATACTTATAAAGACAAGATGTAGTCACCTCAAATTCAGAAGATAATTTCTCATTTACAAATAAGTCTCATGCTTCATCATCTAAAATGTTTTTTGGACATAATTTATCATATAATTTAGCATTGGCCTTTGTTTTCTATCCAAGTTGTCAGATTTGTTGATGAATCTTGACTTGTACTGCCTTCGACATTATTTCATCAACTTAAGTGCTTCCTTTTTGTGTGAATCATCTACTGTAAATCGTTACTGCATCAAATGTAACAAGTCTAAATATATATGTGACTCAATAGTAGAACAAAAACCAAATTCTAGTTATGCATACTTTAACCAATGACCATAACTCATCTTTTACAACTAAATCAACATGGTTCCATTTTTTAATCACAATCGGCACATGTTCACGAGCAAGGACACCAATGTATGAAGAGTACCTATCAGAATTTGTGGCGGTTGGTTAGCCTCTATCATTAAATTCTATAGGCATAGGTGTGGCTTTTTCATTAATTAATCCCATTTGTGTAAGGCCTTGTTTATTCTTCCCACTGACTTCATTTATATGTTCTGATATAAGACGTTCTTGTGTAGGTCCATTGTCTTTTGCATCTGTTAATAAATTACTTTGTTCACGTGTTGAAGATTCATTTGCCTTGCTTTTAGCAACAAAAATCCTTCGTTATCTTCGAATTACAGCAGTAATTATTGCATTACCCTCTTTAGTGACTCTTTTTTCTGCATGCTCTGAAGACTGAATAGTAACATAAAAAGCTTGTAAGTAAATAAGATCTTATTAATTTCTTAGAGCACACAAGAACTAAAGAAAAAAAATCACAAGGCTGACTTTTACTTCTCCACTGGTTATCTTTCACAAACATTAATGATTTTTGTGTACTAGATGAATTTGTACTTGAAGGTTAATTGTCAATACGACATGACAATATATAGTAAACACTCAATAGTCATCCATATTATGAAACATTTCCATCAACTTGTGATTGGTCTCTTGCACTGGCCCTGCAAAGAGTGTTTACTTCAACAAAAACTCCACTATTTTAGCAACAAGATTCAACATCTTTTTTTTGAAATTGAAACCCATTTAATATGTATCTAGTATGAGATATGATTTGCTCTCTTGGGCCTTTGGCAAACCACTTCTATGTATCTGAGACATCATTGTGTCTAGAAATATCTTTGATCTACAAAGAGAAAATGTATAATATATTCATATAAGATCATATAATTAAGCAAAAACCAAAGTAAAGGTGTGAAACACCTTCTTCCCTAGCCATTCACTAAAAGTTTCTATATGTTTCTTATTCAACAAATTTTTATTCCTTGAGAGTCGTGTATCTGAAGCTTTAAGTTTATCAAGATGCATTCTATCGAAAAAAAAACGATAAGAAATTGGTTAATCCCCAATTTGAAATCTTAGATTATTTGAATACTTACATGGTAGCTTAAATACGAACTCTATGTATGGTTCGATCTTTGCAAGATTGAACAAAAAGTATCGATGAACAACTTTTAACATATTGTCAACAATGGTGAGCAACTTCCCTTGAGATATTGGACGCCCTTCTAAGTTGGCTTCATAACCCAAATCATCATTGTGTGCACCATGATTGCCAAGCTCAGATGCTAGGCTAAAGTATTTGCTACAAAATATTATACATTCTTCAGCCAAATATCATTTAGCAATGCAACCTTCAGGTCATGCTTTGATTTTTACATATCCTTTAAGCACTTTCATAAACCCAAAACAAGCGTAAATAAGGATTGCATTAAAAGAAATTCGTTGTGTCATTAGTGCATAAGGATGGAAAATAAGAAATAAAAGAAAAGGTTAAAAAAAACAACCTTTTTATTGGATACATCTAATGAAATTGCACTGAACCACAAATAGAAATCTCTCGTGCAAGGTGAATTGATAAGTGAACCATGACATCAAAGAAAGATGAAGCAAAGAATCTTTCTAACATGCATAAGGTTTAAACAATATCATCTTCCAAGTTTAATAATTTATTTCGATTCACAACCCTAGAGGATAGTTGATTGAAAAAACTTGCATAATCGAATAATGGCATTCCCTGGACATATTGGCAAAATTCCCCTTAGTGCCATTGGCAATAGTTGTTGCATTAAGGTATGAAAATCATGAGACTTGAGTCCCATAATCTTGCATTCTAGCATTTGAACACAATTGCTAATATTAGAACTATACCCATCAGGTACCTTTAAATATGCAATTCTTTCACAAAAAATTCTTTTTTCCACTTTAGAAGGACAATGAGATGCTGCAGGTAGATAAAATAACCCTCATCTATTCTCTACATGTAATTCTTTTTTAATTCCCATTCTCTACATGTCATGTCGAGCATTAAGGCCATCTTTAGATTTTCCCTTGACATCTAACAATGTAGAAAGAATGCTATCACATATATCCTTTTCAATGTGCATCACGTCCAAATTATGATGTAAGAGGAGTGTCTATAACAAAAAATAATAATAATCTCATATGAGAAATGTTAAATAATTATTTTAATAACTTAAAAAACATCTACTCAAAGCATCGCATACCTTCCAATAAGGTAAGTAAAAAATAAAGACTTTTTCTTCAATAATTGAGAAGAACTTGAGCTTGTTCCTTTTCTTCTCTTGTTGGTTCTTTCCCAATCATTGACAATATTTTCCACTTCTAAATATGTTGATTCACTATTTATGCACTTAGATTTCCCTCTTTTCTCAACTTCTCCATTGAACCATGCTCGTTTTGTGCGATATTTATGAGTATGGTCAAGAAACCGCCTATGACTCAGATATGTAAACTTCCTACTATGTCGTAACTATTTAGAACATGTGTCCAATTGGCACACTGGACAAGCAAATTTGCCCTTGTAGACCATCCAGACATATTTCCATAAGCTGAAAAATTATTAATGGTCCATAACAAAATTGCCTTTAAGTTGAATTTCAACTTATTAAAAGCATCATACACTTGGACTCTAGTTATCTACAACTCCTTCAAATCATCAATAAGAGGCATCATATATACGTCTATGTCATTGCCAGGTTGTTTTTGTCTAGGAATAAGCAAAGTCAACAATAAATGTTCCTTAGTTATGCATAACCAGGGAGGCAAGTTATAATGGTCAAAATCACTAGCCAACAACTATATCTAGCACTAAGGTCTTGGAAAGGATTGAAACCATCTACGGCCAACCCAAATTTGATGTTTTGAGGGTCAGACGCAAAAGATGGGTATCTTTTATTCATCAAATCCCATGTAAGTGAATCAACTGGGTGTCTTAATTTACCATCAATAGATTTTCCATCCTCATGCCATGTTAGACTCTTTGATATTTCTTCTATCCCGAACATTTGACAAAGTCTTGGTATTATTGGAAAATACCTTAACACTTTTGTAAGAACACCTTCTTCAATCTTATTAGTTCATTGGTTGACCTTCCACCAAGACGAGCCACACTTAGGACATACACTTGCATCTTGATTCCCTTTCCTAAAAAGACAATAATCATTCATGCAAGCATGAATCTTCTCATAACCCAAGTCCAATCATTTCAACAATTTCATAGTTGCATAAAGGTCCAGTGGAAGTGTGTTATCAGGTGGAACAATATCACGAACAATTGTAAGAAGTTCATCAAAGCTAGTATCTGTAAGTCCATGAGTGGCCTATAGTCGAAATAAAGCTAATGTAGCTAAAATTTGTGAATGCTTCACACAACCTGGATATAGAAGACATTTTGCTTGTTCAATTGAAGTTGTTAAATCTTCTGCACTTTGATCTACTATGTTTTCAATATCTTTGTCATTTTGGCATTGGATATGATCTCTAAACATCTTAAATGTATCTCTAATATGTTTGCCTTCTTGTGGATTTGCTGGGTCACACTTTTCTCCATGTAGGACCCATACAGTATATGTTAGATCCATGCCCTTTATAACCAAGTGCTCATACACAACTTCATAGTGATGGTGATCTAAGTTTTTACATCTTGCACATGGACATACTATAGTCTCTGCATTTCCATTTTTTACATTTGCTCCATTGACAAAATTGTGCGCTCCATTTCTATATTCTTGTGAAAATCTACCGACAAAAAAACTCAAACGATAGCAAATCACCATGGTTTTGTAAATTAAAAAAACAACAATTGTTAAATAGGTGAGTTTTAGTAATAGACCTTGATAAGTAAACTCAATCCTTATCCATTCCAACTAGAGAAGTTAGTTAAAACCAATTAGAAGATGGGTAGCAACAACAACAGAAGAAGAAGAAGAAGAAGAAGAAGAAGAAGCAACAGAAGAAGATGGGCAGCAGAAGGATATGCCTTCAACGCAAGATGAAAACAAACTACAAAAACCCTAAATGCAATTTTGAAGAAAAAAAAAATCAAACAACCATGGAAAAAGAAAAGAAAAAATAACTTGTTAGAAAGCACACTTATT
>JAJIYU010010560.1:0-16231 GCA_030144865.1 Tinospora cordifolia | reverse complement strand
AAATTTTAATATATTTCCAACAAACCATATCTTAATATTTCCTATAATGCAAGAATTAGGTGGAAGTTGCTACTCATTTTTCTCTTTAGGTGGAAGTCATTTTGTAATTCTAAGCATGAGATGAGGAGGATAATGCGAGCCATGGCCTGTGCCATAAACGTTCAATCACACTTTTTCAAGTGGTCATTTTATGGAAGATTTAGACCACAATCCAATCACATGCCTCTCATTGTACCACTTGCAAACTGCAGTGAAACAAATAATAATAATAATAATAATAATAATAATAATAATAATAATAATAATAATAATAATAATAATAATAATAATATTATTATTATTATTATTATTATTAGTATTATTATTATTCCCTTTGTCTTCTGTTTTTTCTCCCCTTTTTAAATAGAAACTAAAACAATAATGGGCTGTAAATCACAACCCCAAGCATCTATCTTATTATTAATTTTAAATGATGAGAATAATTTTTTATAAAGTAGATAAATAAAATAAAATTTATTGTAGCTAAAATAGCTAAATATTCCCCATTTCATTTCTATATGTTTTTGTGCATTAATTGATATTAATGGTCACCCAACATTGATTCCCATTAGGCCCCACACAAATAACACTGAACTATTAAAGAAAAAAAAAAGATGAAATGATTTTTTTCAGAAATTCCTATATTAACAGATTTATATTTTGTATTATTTTGGATAGTGATGGTCTAACTTTTGCTAAATTATTGTTGAAAGAGCCTTTCAATGTTGGTAAAAAAAATTAAAATAATAATTTAACATTTTCACCAAAAACAATAAAAAGGGCTATTTTACAAATTTAACTTTCCACCAGTTTACATAGATCACGATGTAATAATATAATTTGGAATAGACATAACATGATAATGCGAATATAATGTGAAATGATTAAAAATATTTGTATAAAATTGATGTATTTAATATAATTACATTTTATATTAAGACATATTTTGTCTAAAGACTTTTTAAAAAGGTCGAGTTCAAGTTTACAATTACAATATAATAATACAAATATAACACAAAATTATAATAATACAAATTAAAAAAAAATCCCTCACTGGTGGGTAATTAGTAATTACTACTATAAACAAACATTAGTCTAAGCCTACCCAACCTTACATTGAGATTGCCTTTCCTTACCTACACTTTTTATATTATTATTTAAAAAATAAAATAAAATAGCACTCATAGAGCAACATTATATTTTTCCACTTTGAGGAAGATTTGATCCATACCAAATAATAGAAAAAGAGAGCGTGAGTGACAAGATTTGATCCATGGGGCCTTCCTCTTAATATACCATTATCACTTTCTCATTTTACAAATATGTCAAATTTTCTTTAATTATTATTATTATATGTAACAATTTAGTAATTCTTATACTTACATTTAAAAAAAATAATAAGTACAAATATTCTTATCTAATGAAACATTTATTTTTATTTTAGTTTGCAAATGATCAAAATTAATAAGGTGCAAAGCTTGTCTCTAACTACTACAATTTAATAATAAAAAACTCAGATAGTATAAAATAAATTGTGAGTTGGGGAGGTAAATCATTGTTGTTTAAATCTTTTTGTATGAGCAAATGTATATAATTTTCAAATGCAGAAATAGGTGAAATTCATGATTTTATTTCTTTTAAAAATATGTTGATTTAAATATAAAAAAATATAATAATTTTAAGTGTAATTACATATAATTATTGAATAGATGTGCATTACACGTCTTAGAATACATGACAGATTTTTAACATAATTCATTTCCAATGACAGAAATAAATAAAAATAATAATAGTAGAGAGGAAAATAATAATGTTTTCGGAAAAATTAAAATAAATAAAATTAAGAGAAGGGAAAGACATAGTTTTTAATGTGATGAAACTCAAAATCAAAAAATATTCATGACTTTGTCGGATTTTTAACATAATTCATTTCCAATGACAGAAATAAATAAAAATAATAATAGTAGAGAGGAAAATAATAATGTTTTCAGAAAAATTAAAATAAATAAAATTAAGAGAAGGGAAAGACATAATTTTTAATGTGATGAAACTCAAAATCAAAAAATATTCATGACCTTGTAAATTTCTTCCCACAAATCTTCTCATTCTTTTACTTGATTTTTTTTCTCTCTTTTTTCATTCTCTGCGATTTTTTCCAGTCATCCGGTCACTCCAATCCCCCTACTTATAAAAATATTGCAAGTTCCATCCCATTTAAAAAAAATTTAGAAATAAATAATAGGGGGAACAGGTAAGCAGTTTGAGATAGCATGGTTTTTCTTTGAAGTGTTAAGAGAGTAGTACAATTTTATTGGATATCTCCATTTATTTATTTATTTTTCTTCTTTAATTTAATTTTTTCACAACTTTATTTATTTTTTCTTTTCTCTTTTCACATTTTAATCAAGTAGGTAAAAATAAATTCTTATTAATAACCTCGTCTTTTTTTTTTCTTTTCACTTGAGTGCATTTTAAATTTTTAGTTTTGCAATTGCCCCTTTTTAAAAATTTTTTGAGGTAATTATTAGTGCATCTCTGATACAAATGTGAATTGAAATTAATGTTTATGTTACGTAAGACTAAACATACATTAAACTAAAAAATACATCTTTAATACAAATGTTAACTTTTTAACATAAATCTAACGTGATAGAAATAAAAGTAAACGTTATTAACATAATCGTCTACTTTAATGTGATCATGTCGACAATGAAGTTAGCAAAATAACAAAAAAGTTTAAAAGACAAGCTAATACTTCAAAACTAAGAAAATAAAAGTATTCAAAATCTATTAAGTATAATCATATATCACTTAAAACATATATATATACTTTTTATATTAATAAATTAACTTTTTTTTTTATAGATACTTAATTTTAAGAAAATTTGAAGAATTTTCAACAGCATGACAAAACATTAATAGTATGAACCTTTGACGATCCATTGATTAGAAGAATTAGTCAGTTGTATATGTTGTCATAAGTTGGACTTTTTCTTACTAATTTCCCATCAAAGGACCCTATATATATATATATATATATATATATATATTAATATTGCTAGTGATTAATTAAGATATTATTATTTGATGTGATGTGCAGTATCTACAGTAAAACAACTCGTTTTGACTGAGTTTTCTTTGCTAATTTCACGTGTGTCACGCGATCTTATTTCTCACAGCAAATCGCCCGTCAGTCGTCACCCCCTTAAATTCACATGGCCGGTCCAAATAAACAATATATAATAAAAATAATACCTTATACTATAAAGAAAACTGAACTCAATAAAACATATTTATAAGAAAACTGAACTTAATTAATTTTATTTTTAGAAATTAATTAAGTTCTAACAATTTTAAGAATTGAGTTAGCAAAATTTGAGCATAAGTCCTTATTTAATCATTCTCTCAAATTTAAAAATTTTAATTTTACTATTCTTCTTATAAAACTAAGAACAAATTATTTAAATGATCATGACTCCTTTTTATTTTTATTTTTTTTAATTTTAACTATAGTTTAAATTGTGTTAGAAAGAAGATAAGATGATATTTTCAACGCATCTTGAATTATTAAAATCAGAGTTAAATTAAAAAATAATAATTATTTAAAATAACTACGCACGTAATAATATTAACTCAATAATTGAGTTAACACGTTATTATAAAAATAATAACATGTAAGTATTTAAATTAACTAAACACGTAATTATAAAAATAAAAGACATTTTAAGAATAATATTGCATGCATAGCTCATGTCAGCACAAATTAAATAATTTAAATATTTTGACGGATCCTCAAATTCTTTATGTCACATCAAAAATATTTATTCCAAGTGGTTAAACATGAACGGAGCTGACCAATTTTGGTTTTGTTGGTTGTCTATGTAATATTCCAAGCACATTTAATTGGGTGGGTCGGGTCAAGCCCCTAGCCCATGCCCGACAAAGTTCCCCGTGCCAATCATTAGAAAATCCAAACACGTCAAGCTCAGATTCAGATGCGGGCCACTTTTGTGTTCATCATGCATTTCCACTCTCAGAGAACCCAACAACCAACCAATCCCCCCGTGCTTCCCCAAAATTTTTAAATAACAGAGTATGACTATTCCTCAATTAATAATAATAATAATAATAATAATAATAATAATAATAATAATAATAATATCTGTAACTTTCAATATAACTAATGTATCCATGTGTTATATTGCATTTTTGTAGTGTTAACTTAAAATGCATGTAGAAGAATTTAAATAAAAAAAATTAAGACAAGTAAATAGCTTGTCATAGCCTCTTTTTTATTTTATTAAGAAAGAAAAATTTACAGAAAAATAAGTTAGTTTATTTTTGTTTTTATTTATTATGTTAATATGTTTATTAGAGTATTTTTTCTAATTAAAGTTTTTTTCATTATTTTATTTTGAAAAAAGGCTGTCCTTGCCTTTATTAGAAATAAAATAATATAAGGGTAAAAAGAAATAGAGGAAAAAAAGGATTATAATTAGAAAAAATAAAATGAAAATAAAATGAAATATTTAAAAAATGGAAGGTAGTAATGGAAAACCATTTTGTGAGTAGATTATCACTAAAAAATATTTTAAAAAAGGTCCTTGGGTTTTACTTTCTAAAAATCAAAATATATGTTATTCTATTACAACTATGATTATAATTTTTATAATTATAATAATAATAATTATTATTATCTCCGTACTATTCAACTAAATGGAAATACAACTGTTGACTTGAAATCGTATATATATAAATCAAATGCAGAGCTTCGTTTAGTTATCCTTTCCTTCACATCGTACACTTCCTTTCCTCTCTTTGATTCCACGGAGTAATTGTTTTCTTCAAATTCTCAAGTTCCAGATTTCTGGGTCTTCTTCTTCTTCTTCTCTGATATAATTGGAAGCAATATAACCAAATATCAATTTGAAGCGTTGATTGTTCAAGATGGGATCTATGATCCAAGGCCTAGTCTATTGGGTATCAGAGCACCCATCAATCGTGGGGTTCCGATGGAGCCACACAGAACTATATGGTGCGACCTGGTCCTTTCTCTTCACTTCCATTACCACATACATCACCTTATCCATATCTCTTCACCTTCTTCTAAAACTCTTGTGTCGCCGTTGCCGTCAGGTCCCTCTCGGACCAATCCCGGCCATTCACAGTCTCTGCATGGCCTTAATCTCCGTCATCATCTTCGTCGGAATTCTCTTCTCCTCCGCCGCCGAGATCCGCGACACCCGATGGCTCTGGCGCCGCTACAAAACTACCCCGCTTCAATGGTTCCTATGTTTCCCGATAGGAACTCGACCCACCGGACGGGTCTTCTTCTGGTCTTACGTCTTCTACTTGACTCGCTTTTTTCAGTTGTTTCGGACCTTCTTCACCGTTCTGCGGCACCGGAAGTTGACGTTTTTCCGGATTTTTAACCAGTCGATTCTCATATGTATGTCGTTTCTGTGGTTGGAGTTCTCGCAGTCGTTTCAGGTGACGGCGATTCTGTTGACGACTCTGGTGTATACTGTGGTTTATGGGTATAGGTTTTGGACGGGAATTGGGCTGCCCAGTGCTTGTTTTCCGGTGGTGGTGAATTGTCAGGTGCTGTTGTTGGGGTGCAATTTGGTTTGTCACATTGTGGTGTTGTTGTTGCACTTGAACAGAGGTGGGTGCAATGGTATTGGAGCTTGGGTGTTCAATTCTGTTCTTAATGGGGCGATTCTGCTGCTGTTTTTGAATTTCTATGTGAAGATGCATCTCAGGAAGAGAAAGGCCGGTGGTCATGTTGCTGCAGAAGAAGATCAATTGTCTTCAAAGCTAGAAATGATGATGACGATGATGAAAGATGATGAGCTCTGCATTAACAAGTCTGAAGAAAAGAAGGATCTTTGAATTTTTGAAGTCAATTTCATTTTCTTCTTTTGCAGGGGTTAATGGCTCTTTACTTTTCTAACGATTTTAACTCCCAAGTTTCTGGTTTAGGGAAAGCTGATGAGGATGATCAAACGACCCCCTTTTCTTTTTTTCTTTTTCTTTTTTCTTTTTTTTTTCCTCTTTTTTTGGTTGATTGTACACGGAACTATTGTATAATCCTAGGAAGAACTGTAAAATTTCTAACTATTGTATGTATACAAGAAATTTAATTGTTAGAACTGCAACACAACCGGTATCCGATGCCCTGGTCCCAAGGAATCCATTCTTTAATATGCCCATTACCTGGTCTGCGGAAAAGGCTTTTGAAATGTACCTGCTCTGCAGAGAAGGGTTGGCCATAAACAATAATCAGACCATTTGATGATGTCCACACGAGCTAACATTTTTATTACATTAAAAATACCAATTTCATTGGGCATAGTACATGGAAATGGAAAACGTGAAAACGTTTCTGCAAGTTACAACAGACGTTAAGGGACCTTTTGATTGCAAAAGCTAGAAACAAAAGATACTCTGTACCAGCTTCTGCCAAACACTTTTGACTCATCTTCTACTTTCCCGTACTAAGAGGAAGGTGGCATTAGCAACCATCCGAACGGGTTTTAAGAACTGTCTGAAAGGCAGGCCCTCTGTTTATTGTTTACTGAGTAATCGTATGTACAAAATATTTTGATAAAAAGAAAAAAGTGCGGTGGTTGGACTTGCCTTTGGTCATAATTCAATTGAACTTCAAAATATCATAGAGAACACCGTGGGTTGCTCAGAGTGGAAGCTGCTCCATATTTTCTAAGCAAGGTCTCAAGTTCGAGTCATGTCAGCTTCACCAATTTAAGGGATGACTAAGCTTGACTCCAGTTTGGTTGAATTCCAGATTGCGGTCGTCAAAGAGAGAAAACAGTTTTGCAGAAAAAATGAAGACATCACTATTTCCTGACTTCGATGATAAGGGATGAGAAATTTATACTATGGCCTTAAATAAATTTCAGATAAATTGCACAATTCACCTTAAGAGTAAAATAACAAGAAAAAAACTTTAAACAGTATGCTACCTAGAATCAACATACAATTCCATCTTTAAATAAATCGTTCTATATATATTTTCAACCAATCAAATAATTAACTGAATACTTGTAAAAGATGAGAATCCCTGCTGGTTGTGTAGAAAGCTGACGTAAGAAATTTGAGGGAACTTCTCCACCAAAAAATTGTTTTTAAAACAAATTGAAAGAGGAAAAGACATCTCTTTAAATTACTTTTAACATAGAATTCAATTAGCCAAACAGTAGCTCCAAGTCTTTGATCAAGTGTAGACAATTTTTTCATGGATCAGCCTATGGAGTGGAGCAACATGTAGACCGGCGTTCAACCATGGGATTTCCTTCATCAAACAGTGTCATGGAAAATTTGCTGCACTGACACCAGGAAATCAAGATGTAATATAAACAGGCCATATCTGAAGTATGCTCGACATTCTTGATGCCATGGCAATTAATTAATATAGCACAAAGTGAAGAAAGAAAATATTATTTACCCAGAAATGACAAAATTAACCCTGTTTTGTTAAGAGCTCAATGTCGTTTCCAACCTCAGCAATTTTCACTTCCTTTGAAGTCTTGGCAACTTTAGCAACACTCAGCACATCAAAGTCTATTGCTATTTTTTTCACAAGACCCTGAAGCATCTGCTTCCAAGAATACAAGGAGCAACAGAAACAACAGTCAACAGCTTACTTGGCAAATACATGCTATGTAAATACAGCATGCAAGAATAAATGCATGATACATTTGATTATAATTGCTAAAACCAATCAGAGATCACCTATTGGTGCTTGTACAAAAACTTGATATCACTTTGTAGCAAAAATCGGTGACACCAGCAAACCATATATGACTACAGGGGCTAAATTACTTCGTTTGTGACAAGAGCACGGCGGTAGTTAAGTATAATTTAGAGATTCAATCGTTCCAGGAACCATAAATGTTAAATAGACACAGTAACGTTCCCCCATAGTATTCCAGAAACTTCAGCCATGACCTGGTTATTAAGCTTTGACAATCTTTTCAAGACCTTATTTGATCATGCATAGTGATGCAAACTATGCCTTCATCTTGGTTGATCATCAGCTCAAATTTATGCCAACCCAAGATAGCATCAAACTGGTGCTCAATATCTGTTTCTATTCTCATCAACTTTGCTCTCAAATAAATTGATCCAGGGCAGGAGTCATAGGTTCCAGCAAAATTTAGTTCAAGTGTAATTCCATGCCCATCATGAAAAATGGAGCACCCAGCCAAGCTGATAAAGCCAGAGTAATCAACATTTTGGTTTTCAACTGCTTTAAAGTCTTAACCCAAGGAAAAGCATGTAGTTAACGGGTTAACCCTTGATTCAATTCATAGTACATATTGGAAAGCAAGCTATTTTATCTTTATTTTTATTTTTAGTTTTAGACAAGAGACAAAAAACAACATATATATATATATATATATATATCAATATTTAATAAGAAATACGAGACATATGGAATGCAAGCTTTTAAGGTCACAGGTTAATTAAAGAGCATGTTTTTTTTTTTTTTCAATGATCTATCTCACTTTTTTTTTTTCCACATAAACAACCCAAATATTTGGTATTTTCCTATCAGTGCCTTTTCTGTTTTCTGAAGTTTATGTTATAACATAGGTACTAAACATAAATATTACAGTTTATATGTCCAAATATAAAAGGGGCCGTGGTTTACACGAAGCTTCACAATTTCCTACTTGTATCTGTGATTTTGAGTCATCAAGTGAAGAAATCACTGGCACCAAAGAATAAAGAAAGCAATAGCTATTAGAAGACCTCACAAGCCCTAGCCCTCTCCTTCTGGAAAAGACAATTCATAATGGATTAGAGCCATTTCTACCCTTTCCTGTTATTGAAAGTTAATCTTTTGATTCCAATCGCCTCGGATAAGCCTTTCGGGCCATCTACTTATTCATTCTCCATGCAAAAGTGGTTGGTCCACAAGTGACTTTCTATTTGCATTATTTGCTATTGAGCTAGGTGGTATGACTGGGTGCTACATAAAGTTGAAGAGTACCGCCGGTTACTAAAGTAACACAAGGAAGGACTTTTTAGGAGATTCTTTTAGTAGACAGAGTTTAGAAGAGTATTGAAGAGAGGGTCCCTCAGGAAAGCACTCATTTGAGGGCCCTTCCTCGAACCTTGAATTTGTTATTAACAATAAGACCACTCAAAGCTTTCCCCCAAATCCCAAGCCAAGGATGCTTCCCAACTGTTGCTTCCTTCATTCATAGAATGGAGTAAGATAGACACATTAAGCATAGAGGAACTAATTGGGCCAAACTATGTTCATGCACTCGCAATAAACTGATTGTAAAGCATGAGACACCATTACTCGACGAAATTAAAACTGAATGTACTATATAGTATTCAACTGCACAGGCATCAAGGTAATAAGAAAGACAATGAATAGGCTGCTGGCTTCTTAAAAAGAACTTGGTCATAAAGGATACCAGTGATCCAATAGCAACTAGTGCTCGGAATTTGGAATCAACGTCCCAATTTTCATCTTCAGCAATCTGTAAAGAATAAAAGAGAATATCAATGGGGGAACCCATTATTACAGTTAATGGAAACCTTCATGGTCAACATGCACAATCCAAATATACAATTTAACCAATATGTGGCAGCAGAGAAGTAGATAAATGAAAAAGTGATGCAGATTTCATCTTGTACTGAGTTTAATAGAAGATGACATACTTCCAGTGCTGCAGAAAGAACTTGTGATTGACCTTCTTCTTCCCTTTTCTCAATCAATAGCACAGCATAACTGCATAAGAAAACAAAACACTTGGATGATAATGACAAGATCATGACAATTTGGTGATCAAGATGTCAACAAATTTGAGAAAGACCTCAACATTGATTGGAAAAAAAAAAATCATATTAAGGACTGCTTAAAATTTGTGATAAAATAGCAAAATCTGTTAGCCTCGACACATGCATCAAGCAAGGAAAAGGGTATGGTTTCTGAGACATTAAGAAAAAAGAGAAACAAGCAACCTATAATTTTTTGAGCAGATAGAATACTAATTATATTTAAAATTATATGATTAAAACCTCCAGGACAGACAGCACATAGAAATGCAGAAATAACAGAGAAAACAGGGAGAAGACCTAGGGAAGAACTTCCAAAGAAAAAAAAACGAAATAAATAAAATGTTCTCCTTTTTTAAATACATGCAAACATTGGCCCCAGCCAACCACCCAATCTGCAATCAAAAAACCTAGGGACATGTTACCAGTGAAATTCCATGAACTGGTTGAGAGTTCAATTCATATCCAAAAGGAGGCTTGCTTCTCTAGAGAAGCATGTTACACTCTGATTTCTTTTCAGCCGTGCGAGCCAAAGGGTGGCAAAAGAAGCTACCACAGCCACCTTCTTTGCAGCATTGGACACAATAGAACTCTTAGGTAAAGAAATACAATCATCCCAGGTGAAGGGGAATAAGAATATATAAACAGAATAGGAACCCCAACAATCTCAAGAGCTACAAACATAGGGGCAGTGTAAGAAAATGTGATCCACAGATCCACAATCCTGATAACAAAACATGAAGCACTGAAGAGAAATGGATCTGGTAGGAATCCTCCTTTGCAGGATGTCTATTTGTATTGAGACACTATTAGCCACGATCCAACCAAAGACATCAACTACAGATGGAATCTGCGATACCAAAGGGTATGAGCAAAGGGGAGTGAGGGTGAATTGGTCAAGGCTGTCCAGGATAACCTGTCAGATTGGGTAGACAATCTGACCTGATCTAAAGAGGAATCAACTTATCTATCAACATTTAAGGTACTAATTATACCATGAACTATTTTGCAAGCAATTGGCATTAAGACAAAAGTGGAATTTGGGGTTGTTTGTCACAAAAGATCTGATTTATAATCATTATATTTCATCTCTATTTTCATTCTTCCTGGTATGGTAAAATTTGTATGTTTTGTTATCCATTTCTCTTAAATTCTCTTTATCCAACTAGTTTTTTACAAGCATATTATATTTACTTTCTCATAACCATAGTATTGTTTTACCTATCAGCTTCCAGCGTTCCAAGTTGGCAATTTAAAACCTACTTCTGAACTCACTTCTTTGCTGCACTTGTCTGAAATTATACAAGAACTCATGCTCATTTATCACTACTCTAAACACCAATGAAAGTCGTCCCTGACTATTTCTCGAAACGACCAAAGAAGATGCAATACCTCATGGACTGGTGACATCATAGTCCTCCTTCCTCATAGTTTGGTTATAGTTCATAGATATAGAGGTCTGAAAAAGTTTCACATTAATTATCTGCAACATAACTCAACCCTCCTTTATCTAGACTTGGGACAAGCTACATGCAATGACACAGAGATATTCACAACTTGAAAATCTAAGGGCCATAAATGAAATTAAAAAAAAAAAAAGAAAAAAAAAGAGAAAACTATGCTCATATTTATGTTTCAAACACTCCAACAATTCAAGATTAATATAGAATAAGAAATGCGACAGGCCATGATATTAAGTTAGCGCTAGAAGATATAAATCCAGATGGCTTGAAAGTCCTCAAGTGTTCAAAAGGCAAGTCTGCAAGCCAAACCTCCTCACTGTACAAAGGTTTTATCTTCAATCCTACTTAGATCTAGTTATCCAGGTTCAGTTAAAATAATTTGACCATGTCATTATTAACGTTTAGTCACATAATAAATTTAAACATTAGCTTGGAAAATTGTTTACTGCAGACCCTTGCATCTGACAGTTCCTCACTACTCAATCTATATTCAACTTTGGTATCAATGTAACCACAGAATTGGAAATATCACAGAAACATTTAAAGAAACTTACTTTAGCAACAGAGTAGAATAAGACAATTGTAAATTCTTGTTAGAGAACGAACAACCA
This sequence comes from Tinospora cordifolia, assembly GCA_030144865.1. Taxonomy (NCBI): domain Eukaryota; kingdom Viridiplantae; phylum Streptophyta; class Magnoliopsida; order Ranunculales; family Menispermaceae; genus Tinospora; species Tinospora cordifolia. The sequence continues at coordinate 4,302 of JAJIYU010010560.1, read as the reverse complement.
GAGAATGCATCAAGAATCTGCAAGTTCAATTTAAAAATAAGTCATTCACCTATGAAAAAGAATCTCAACCAAATATGACCAAAAAATAGAACCAAATGCATAAGGATTTACCAAGTTTTGCTATAGCTAATACATTTAAATCACACACACACACCAAAAAATAAAATAAAATAAAATCCCAAAAAATAAATGCACAGACATACAAGATGACATGAGTAAGAGAAGGGAAAAGAAGACCTCTAGTTACCAGATACAAAAAGACTATTGACAAATTCACCTTTTGGAGAATTTTCATGTCAAAGTAAACTCAAAATGAAGTACCTTGTACCATTTAGGGTGTGTGAATTTGATTCTTATACTCCATTCTGTTAACGGCTAATCTTTAGTTATATTATAAATAGCTGTATATTTCTTAGTTATCCATACTAGTGTTAATTTAATTTGGTTCACCCTCTTCCTCTACTGTTACTATTAATAGTCATGTGACTATTAAACACTACTTAATCCATAGAGGGCCGTCTGCCTTACGGCTTGTTACAAGTTACAACTACCATCAAACATCCAGAGCTGCATGCATAGAAGACTAATGGATAAAACATGACAAATCCAAAAGATATGAATATCACAATCTTTTTCTTGAATGTCACTTTCTTAAGGAGATTTGGCACGGATGGGCTGATTGACTTCTTTGGGATGAGTTCTACTCAATTTCTTCATTATGGACTTTTCATGCAGATCCTGGCTAATTACGAAATTCATGGATTATTGAAGGTGGTTGTTTTTGTGGTGCTCTGGCCTATTTGGTAGGAGAGGAATAATAAGATCTTTGATGATAAGGATAGGGATGTTGGGTGTATGCAAGATAGTTCCTTTTATCTTACTTCTCTTTAGATTAGTGCTTCTAAACTATCTAATGGGTTCTCTTCGGGAGATTGGTTAACATGCTGGCCCCAATTTTGTCTAGTCTGTAACTCATGCTCCAGGGTTCATGTCGTCTAAGTATAATTGGTGTATATCATACTGTTTAGTCCCTTATCATATTCACATAACAAAGTTTTTGTGTTTCATGTCAAAATTGGGAAGGAAGTATTTACCTCACTGCGATGTCTTTGCAGCCATTGATAGAAGCACGAATGCTTAAAGAGATTTGTCACAGCACGAATGATTGTTAAAAGGTTTGCATTCAGGACAGGAGCTTCTGTGACTTTTTTAATTATTTCCATCAATATGTCTGAGAAAAGGATAAGAGCCATATGAAAAATTAGTCTCCAAACATAAAGAATTTGTTGAGATGATATATAAACAAGAAATTACAAGAAGCTTCATATCCAATAATCTGGATAGAGATCTATAGTTCAGCAGCAAGATCCAAATACTTGACACTAAAGTTTAAAACTCAACAGGCAACCAGAAAAAGGCGTACATTTACAACTACCATCTAATCTTAAATAACAAGCAAGGAAATAGTTCCATATCTGCATAAGTCGGATTACCATGTCCATCTTCAATATGCTTAACAAGTAAGTTTGCACCATCAGGATGCAGGACGATCATTCTCAACAGATCAATAACTGCATAGAGCATATGTCACGTAAGCAAAATAAAAGAGATAGCAAAAAAAATTTCAGTGTCACTGTAAACCCAAAGAGGGTAATAAGAGCAAACATGAAATTAAAAACAGGATTTCACGTTAAAAAAATATCATTCCAACCAACAGACATCGGATTAGACAATATGGCATGTGAGTTTGGAAAACTTTGCACAATAGAAATGGATTTAATCGACCAACAACCCAATTAGATTGTCTTCTCAAGATCAAAGAGAATTTCATTACTCATGACTCAAAACACCTTAAGTGCTCTTTTTTTTTCCCCTTCTTTCGAAATACATATTTTTATGCAGTTAACATGGATACTGAAAAATTCATTTTTACCAAAAAGCAGCCCTTCAATCATCCCTATGTGAGATCAATTAGAATCAATGCACGTACTACACGTATCAGGTATTAAATAAATAACCAAGAATTCTAACCCAACTGGAGGTCACTGTTTTGAATTTGAAAACCTCTCCATCATGAACATGAAGGTGTGTACATCATCCCTCCCCCAAACAGTCACTGTAGTAGCTGGAAACTCAAGCACTGGATACGCCCTATTTGCTATTTTGCCATAACAATCATGACATCTTTTCAATCACAGTTCTAATTTTCAATCCAGACATATCTGGTTTATATTTATGCTTGGATTGCTTACTGTTATAATAACAAAGTCTATTTCCATAATGGAGCATAGAATTAAATAATAAACTAGCTAACTTGTAGTTGCAGTGCAGTAAGGACAAAGAAAAAACATAGACTAGCCTGAAAAAAAAAAAAAAAAAAAAATCCTTGGTACAGGTAATAGCAAAAGAAATTATAAAATCATAACGTACAAAATTACCAGGAAAAGCCATTTCAACAGGCCAAGATTTTAATGTTTTCAGCAACAAAGCCATGTCCGCATCTGCAAATGTACTGCAGTGATAGTGAGAAGTGTCTTTCAATATCTTGATAACTGCTGTCACCCTTGACAGTTCCAAATCCGTTAATGACAAACCTTCCTTCTGCAAAAAATTAAACAAAGTTTGTAAGGCACCCAACACTTTTTAACATGCTGAAGATCCTTGATGGAACAAAATGAAAGGAGCAAATAAATGGAGTCAGCACAATCCCATGGAGAAAAGGCCTTTTGAGTTGATATGAGTATCTAGATAACTTAAACTGGAGAAATTATAGCACTAGAGGACCAGAAAGATAAAGATGAAAAATGAAGAGAGCACAAGTTGCCCATAACACTAATGCCCGAGTTAGAAAATATGCACCCATGTCATCAATTGCCAGCCGACATTACCCTTCGAGAGTTTACAAGTAGACATCCAAGCGAACCAGAGAGTACCATCCTAGACAGACCCCACACTATTTATTCCACATTAGAGACCCTTCTGTTTTTCTCAATTTATATAAAAGAAGATTTGAATACACTAGCCTATAGAATATATAGACTGAGATAAAGTTGAACGGAAGAAACAATTGTACAGCACATTCACGGATCTTGGACGAAGTACTGATGATGGCAATGCCCAATAGCAATATTCAATAATGGATGAATATTAGATTTAGATACCTGACAAACTAATGCAATTAATAGGCAAACAGATCTCCGATTGTTTTTAATTAAGGTAAGATCTTACTAGAAAAGAAGAAAAACGGAAGAAGACAGATACATGCACACATACATCAGAGCAACAGTTTACAACACAAACTGATATCATTACAACTGAAAAACACAAACACATGAAAAATGTTCTCAAAGAATTGATGCACTGGCAAAGTCAAAAAAAAAAAAAAAAAAAAAAAAAAAAAAGAAAAAGAGCTAATAGAAAGGAATTGATTTCAGTTGGCAATCTTCAGCTGTGAACATATTTTCAAGTCAAATTGGAATCTGAAATTCGGAAGGTTGTTCCTAAAAGTGATGTGTGCATTTTAATTTTAGGAATTCAATTTTAAATATGAAGGCTTAAACTTGCATGCATAGAAAATTCAAAAAAATAAATTATTAATCTCTGCAGGCATTTTGTGCATCTTTAGTATTGTTGTATTAAAAATCATGTTAACACAGGTATTAATGCACAAAGTTGAATGATCATGCAGAAGACACCCTCAACATCAAGAGATAATAGAAAGATCAATCAAGCAGTAAAATCGAATTTTCGAAATTAAATAGCAGATTGTGGTTACTAAACAATAAAAAAGGAAATGAAAAAAACTTGAAGTATCAAGTGAATATTTTATTAGAAAAGGAAACAACGCAACCTATTAAATCTTCTGAAATTAGATAATATATTTACTTACTAAATCTGGTGGCAAGGAATTGTTGAATTCAGATATCTTTTTTAGTATTCCATCAAATTGGGCTGCATCAAACAGAAGCATTCCTTTCTGAAAGCAAAATAAATATAAAACCAAGGTAGTTAAGACCTTTCAAAGTTCAAATAGAAAGTAAAAATAAGCCCGCATTAGATGCTTATGGAAAAAAATGAAATCAAGTAACTATCTGACCCAATTCAGGACTTAGAAAGGGAGCAAAGCAAGTGAAGATCCACTTGCAATGAATTAAGATTCTTTGACAAAAATTATTAAAAAAATCCAAAAGGGTAGAGAGAGAGAGAGAGAGAGAGAGAGAGAGAGAGAGAGAGAGAGAGAGAGAGAGAGAGAGAGAGAGAGAGAGAGAGAGAGAGAGAGAGAGAGAGAGAGAGAGAGAGAGA
>JAJIYU010010559.1:0-15968 GCA_030144865.1 Tinospora cordifolia | reverse complement strand
TTGTGTTTGGTTTGTGATTTGTTGCTTGGGGGGTTTGTAGTGTTTTGGGTGGTGGCGGGTCGTTTGTGGGGGTTGCAAATTTTGAGAAAAGTGTTTTCAGATTTCAACTAATCAAATATATTTTTTGTGTTTAAGTGTTTACATATAAAAATATATATTTAAATGATAAACTAAATACAAACTTCAGAATTTAGAAAAAATAATTAAAAAAGGAAGTTAAGGCAATATTTGATATCAAATCCAAAAACCATCTTCGATATTTCAAGTTTGAAAATTTTATTTGGTTTGCTTCATCTGATTTTTTTTTTTTTTTTGAGATTGAACACAAGAAATATGTTACTTTAAAAATTAACAATAAAAGGTTTTTTCTTTTTTTTTTTTTTGAGCTGCATCATAATTTTCAACTATTTAGGAAAAAAAACTAAATTTTTTAAATAATTTTAAAATCCAAAATATATTAACCAAAAAAAAATCTTATAGTGTAAAAAAGGTGATCTAAACTTTAGATAGATGTTGAAAGTGCCAATTTAGTGTAAATTAAATAAATGTTAATGCAAATATTATAACTATATTTTATAATAAATATAACAATCATAAGCTACAATATTACTAAATTATATAACTTAAAATATATAATTTTTTATTTAATAATTACTAGTGTCGTAGGTGTATTAGAAAATAAATTTTCTAATATAATTTTACAACCAAAAAAATAAAGTGATCTCATTTTATTGGGCGCAAAACTCTAACCCGACTTAGGGCTATTTGGTAATTTCGTGAGGTTAGCTAGGGTTTCAATAAATCTAATAAGCAACGAAGCAATAAAGACGAAACTCTCTTCTCCTCGGTGGTTGCCCTAACCCTAAGTAGAGATTCTACGTGAAGGTGCTTATTCTCTTCGAGGTATTCTTCGTAATCTTTGTTCTTGTCGATCTGTTGCTAAAACCCAGGAATTGAAATCTCTTTACCTATCTTGTTCCTAGCAAATTTGTTGTGTTAACAATCTTCTCTGTTGATGTTCTCAGAGCAATGGCCAAGTCGAAGAATCACACTGCTCATAACCAGTCTTACAAGGCTCACAAGAACGGGATCAAGAAGCCCAGAAAGCACAGGCACACTTCCACCAAAGGGGTAATTCTTTTTTTCTTTTCAACATTTTTTCCTGAGGATCATTATTTCCAGTATTCTTGAATTTTTTATGTTATGTTTGCTTTTTGCCCTAATCCTTTTGTTTGGTTTTCTGGGTATGCTTAGTTTTGGTATTTGGATGATTGGTCTGGTGGTTTATGTGTTTTTATTGCTTATTTCCTGGTGATAGATGGACCCCAAGTTCTTGAGAAACCAGAGGTATGCGAGGAAGCACAACAACAAGGTCGACGCATCAACCACTGAGAACGAGGAGTAGAGAAGATGAAGGGAAATGGAACCATTATTAATCTTTAGGCTGTGTTGCATTTAGGCTTTTGTTTCTCCAATTTTTACCTTTTTTGGAAGTTAATGTTTTTATTTTGATCTGATTCCATGCACCTCTTACTGATACATTATTGGTTTTGGATCATTAATGTTTAATTGGTTCTGAGTTTGGTCATCGATTTAGAAGAACTATATTATATAACATTGTCTTCAAAATTGCTTAATTTGATACATGTTGCTTAAAATAACCTATTAGAATTTACAGTTTCTATGATACTAGTTGCATTAGCTCTTCTAGTTCTTGGGTTTAGTTGAGTTATTTTAGTAGAAATGATTATTTCTCAGACCCATTCATTCTTTACCGGTTGCGTGATGTCATGATTCCTATATCTTACTTGGCTTTGCTTGTAGTGATCTGTTAAGAAGGTTTAGGGTCTGTACTACAGATAACACATATTCATCTATATTTTTGGACAACATTTAGAAGGTAATAGTGATTTTTTCCTAAACATCTTCCCATTTGGGACACTATTTTCTCTTGAGAGCCACTGGTTGGGGTTCTGTGTCTTTCTTTTACACTAGTTCATTTGATGAGTTGATCAATTAAGAAACATAAATAATAGTTCAACGGTTCTTGGAGGATTAATTAAGTTGGCTTGCAATCCATAGCTTAGGGGTTTTTTCAGGTTTATTGAGTTTGCTAGCCAGCTAACTTGATAAGCCCCCATAGCCTCAGATGCCCCTGAGGGATTTGTATCTTCTTAAAAAGATAATGGTTCTGTATCTCCACGGTTTCAATGTGTCACAAAATCATTACTTTGTCAATAGAAACACTTGTCTAGCCCTTAACCTAATGAATTGATCCGGTGGTTGGTATTCTTTACTCTATAACCAAATTTCTCGACGGCTTTGGCCAGATGTTTATCCATTTTTCTTTCTATTCTATCTCTTTTCCTTGTAGAACCGAAATAGAACTAGCGGTATTGTGGGTTGCAGCTCGAGAAAAGCTATTCTAATTATTAATTCTACCTACATATTTTCAGAGTGTTTTACAAATCAGAATGTATAATCCAATGACGTTTTATATATAAATCACATTTATTGCTATTTTACTTAAATTATGTATTGTTTATTGTTGGACGAAAGAACAAGAGGCCCAAGCAACAACAAATTGGCAAGAAAAAAAAAATCTCTGCAAGAATAACCGATCACCACAAAATTGATTTGAAGAAATTCTACAATGATGATTTGTAGTCTTAAACTCATGCTTGTTAACGCATTGGCAAGAGTCGTGAGATGGACTTAAAAAGCGTTGCCGATGTATCACCATCGTTTATGTGATGAAGCACAGCCTCCGGGAACCCTCTTACACAACCACGCTTCATATAACTTACTGCTAAAAATTTCTGCAAAGCTTATTATACTGCAACTGGTTCGCTGGCTGGCGCAGAAATGCTGGCACTAACCTGCATGGCGATAAGAAAATTGTGTTATCGGCATGAATGATTAACGTAATCTATCTGTGATCGGAACGGAGGAAGTTGTGATAAGTATCAAGATGTGATGCACATAAAACATGTGTTCAAAAGGATTGTTACCTTTGCCGACTTGAAGAGTTCATCAACAACTTCGGACAAGGTGGGGTGAGCGTGAACTGCAAATTTAATGTCCTACAAACATAGTAATAAGATCAAATGAGTACCAGGTGCAAAATAGATCGCACCAGCCAGGTCAATGTAAATGATGTGCAACCTCTCAAACAAGAGAAAAAGTTCAATAGTACTAAATTTTTTTAAATTTTCTTCAAAAATATTTTATCTTTCCTCAACAGGTTTTGTGTTACAAATTTTCTCAGCTAATGATGTTGCCAAATCCACCATATTTTATGTGGTTGAAAGTTAAGCACACATGCTTCGACAGTTAAGAAAGTACCTGAATACGAGTTCCCATCGCAATTGCATTTGAAGCTTCATGGATAAGATCTGCAGCATGCAAGCCCAAGATATGAACTCCAAGAATTTCTCCAGTGTCAGGTCTGTATATCAACTGCACATCAATAAGGAGGAACACTTTCCAAGTTAATATGTTTCTTTGGAAAAGATCAAAACAAAAGTCCGACCAAGACAAAATGCTTCTGATAGAGATATCACAAGTAAAATAATATAGGTTAACTGCACTACATCAGTCTTCTGTGTCATAGTTCAGTTTATTTAGTTAAAATAAGAAATAAAAATTACTAGTGCATCACGCACAGAAGAAAATAAAATGCATCACCTTAGCAAGTCCTTCCCCTTCATTTTCTGCTAGGGCCTTAGTGTTAGCCTTAAAACTTGTCTTGGCAATACTTATTTCAAATCCCTCCTTCTCAGCCTTTTCTCTTGCTTGAGGCTGTAAAAAATTGAGATTTTCATAGAAATAAGTGTGAGAAACGTCAAGCAAAGACCTGTGTATCAACTAACTACTGAGGGAAACATGTAAGAAACAAATGGAAATGTTAATCTCAACAATCACTACCAATCGCATTCTCATACTCAAACACAAAAGGATAAATAGAATTATGACATGGTCTGAATGAAAACATACATTCTCTAAGCTTGGAACCTAACAATTAGGTGCCTGAAAATCAAAAAAGGGTGGCGATTGGACCCTTGTAGACATCTTGCCTCATCTAATCTTATATCATAATCGATAGTTGTTACTCTCTACGTAACTGGAAAAACTTCCCACAAAACTGAGCTTCAATACCATGCTAGAAACCACTAGTACAAAAAACTATAGCTGTGATAGGTTTTACCCCCCATCTATGCTGGTAGATTTATTTGACTGAATTCATTATGGCCATCAATACTATTGCATGTTGGGATGTGGAAAAAATGCAAAATAGAGGTGCAATTTACAGTTAACTAGGTCACTGGTATCAGGATACAGTGTTTCTATTTGTAATTACAGATATTGTAACCACAGCAAATGAAAACGCATTACCTCTGAATTTTTTATTCACATTATTAATCCAAGGATTACAATCACCAGTAAAAATAACCCTAATAATCTGGTCATAACTGATCATTGAACAGAAGAATCTTCCTGTCGCATGATTACTGGTCCAAAGTATGGCTCCAACCTCCAATTGAATGGGAAATACAGTACCAATACTTTTGGCTCAAAATTATTATATTGTCTGAAACCTTAAGACCAAATATTTGATCTATGTTAGTCAGGTAGTAATTATATAATAGTTATAAATGAAGGACTGGAAAAAGGTATACTATTTTTTATTTTTAAGAAAAAAAAAAGAAAAAGGAAGGAATATAGTTTACCTCTGTCAGTCCAACCATACTGATCTCAGGATGGGTGAAGCAGGCTGCTGGGACACTCAAATGGTTTAGCACATGATCCTTCCCATTGACTTGTTCAACAACTATATGAAAGAAGATTAATGTGAGATGGGAAATACATGAATTCATGCAAAGGAATTAAGTTATTAATTTTGTCATCATATCAAAAAAGTAACACACAAGTAGCATTTCAACCTGAAATTCCTTGTGCACTTGCTGCATGAGCAAGCATCATCTTTCCATTTGCATCACCAATGCAGTATACATGAGGAACCTAATTATTAGAGTATATGTCAGTAAAGATGGACATTTTTATTAATGCTAGAGCTGCAGACTAATGTAGAATCCACAACACAAACCAGATTGCCATCTTTATCCAGTACTCTCATCCGCTCATCAACAGGGACAAAACCTCGTTGTGTCTCCACATTAATCTAGTTGAACAAGCAAGACCATTAATCTAATCACAAATTGATCTAGTATTCTAGTTAGTATCATCCATTGCTAATATCTTTCTACACTTACATTTTCTAGGCCAAGGCCTTTGGTGAATGGAGCTCTTCCTGTTGCAATAAGTGCTGCATCAACCTGCAAAATGTTACAAAAAGTGACTTTACAATTTTTCATATGATACCATGACCAGGTCACTTCCATGAAAAAGGAGGCAGAAAAGTTAAAGCTTTAAAGGAAGTTTTTATTTTAAACCAAAGCAAAAGAGGATCTTGATTTATCTAAGATTTTGTTTGAATTATTATTGAAAGGAAGTTAAGGCTTTAAATAAATTAAAAGTCTCAAGTATCTAATATATAAATAATTATAAGTAAGCACTTTTGATTATCTTTGTCTACCTCTTACATATTTTAAGATGTTAAGGTCTTTTGGTTGATATTTTAGGTTCACATTGCTCACTGCAATTCATTACTTCCTTTGCCTTCCGGTCCATTCGACAAAGAAAATGTCCCCAATCTCATGCAGAATATATTTAGGATAAAATTTTCAATGGGCCTATTGATCCCACATGGACCAACGATGTCATTCAAGAGAAAATCACCTCTAAGGTGTCCTTCAATTCCTTTGTCTTTGCATCAATAAGTTCAATGGTGACTGGTTTTCCATCCTTTGCAGGAGTGATCTACACAACAAAGAAAATAGAATAGATAAGTTGCCTCATTCCCATATATGAAATGCAAAGAATTAATAGTCAAACCAAGCATACCTTGCTCGCAAATACACCAGTATAATAATCAATTTTCCTTGGGTTTATAAGCACTCTTTGAGCCAACTTCCCTATCTCGGGATCGAAACCAGGCATAAGTTGATCTAATGCTTCAATAAAAGTTACCTGCACAAGAACATGCCAGTTAATATCTATATAGAATTAGTATATTCAGATGGTACTAATAGAGAAATTGGGATTACAAATGACAAATTGGAATCATCTCATAAAGAAGAACAAGAAATGAAATCTGTAGCTAAAACTGCTTTGACCATAACAGAAAAAGGAAGGGTTTGTTAAAAATTGGGTGACTTAGTCCATCCAGTGGGTACTTTCAAATTTTATACTATTTTCCTTGTGTATTAATGTACTAGTTCAAGAAACATTCCTGATTTTTATTGGAAACTAATTGATCTATTTTCATTATATAAACCATGAACAGGCTGTGTGATATGAGTGAGTGTGTGCGACAGAGAGAGAGAAAGATAAGGTGAGAGAATTCGTGTGTGGTTGTGAGAGCACTCTTGTATAGATTCTAACAGATTTGTATTCCCCTATTAGTAAGCTTGATTCTCATCTCCCTTAAAGTAGGTGATATATCAAATCACATAAATCGGCGTTCATGCTTGAGTCATTTGTTAGAGTTCCTCTGTGTGTTTGATTCGTTTCCCAGTGCATGACAAGGGTTGGGAAAAATTCTGGAAGAGAAACTGCTTCCATTTGGCCCATAATTGATAGTTGATACAATTGAATGAAAAGAAATGCAAATAAAAAAAAACTCCATTTTATTGAGAAACTTTACCGAAGATAAATCAGAAAGGTCCATTTCCCCCCTGAGGATAATACCTCTGATGCCAAGTGGGTGTTAATCTAAATAAGGTACCCCATAAACACGTAATCACATGTGTTTGTGTGTCCTGTTACTAGCTTGCCCTTCTCAAGGATAAGAATAGGCAACAAATGCTAATTCATATTTTTATGAATGATCATTAGAGCATAAACTATTCAATTCATAATCTAGTGTGTTTCAAAATCTGAATCCTAAAATTTCTTAACTTTGACACTCTACATTGTCATGTTATGCAAATAATTTTCGCTTCACATGTTCCAAGTCACTGACATTTTTCATGCCAACTAAAATTGACTAATAGAAAAATATTACATTTTCCTAATTTTAGAAATTTACTAGACTAGTCTCTTCAGTTCAATAATCTTTAAATTCACTCTAGTTTTCAATTTTAATAGGATCAAACCGATTTATTTTTGGCAGTAGACTAATTCCTAGAGCTTTGCAGGGAGATGTCCATCGACTGCTAAGAAATGTAATTATTTCCATTGGTCTTCATGTTCACCTCTCTCCTCTCATCTCCACTTATGTTCTTTTATGTAAGCATTAATTTTTTAACGCCTGTGAGATTATCAGAATAGGGCTGATACAATGGTTTTGCCAGTTTGGTGATATGACCACCTTGTGATCTAAGCGGACAAGGAACCTTTCACTATTACTCTCAGTGAAACATTTATTCTCATCAAAGTGCTTCAACTCTCCTAAATGCAACTCAAGGATATACATCAGGGGAGATCTGCCTTACATAGATTACAAGATCTGGAATTTCTAGGATGGATACAAGAGTTCACAGGGATAGGTAGAAAACCGTATAACTGAAGGATAAAATTATGAAAACTGTCACAAACAAATTGAACAAGGTTCCTAAGAAACCAAACGACAAATATAAAAATTGAAAGTTGGCCAATTTATTCCCCAACTGCAGTAGATTTTAGTAAAAATTTAAACTCCATATGGCTGGCTCACTTTTAATCATAATTTAATATTCAGTATGCATACTGCATAGTTAATAGTAGTAACGAAATGATGCTTACCTCACTTCCAAGTGCCGTATATACATCACTGAACTCAAGGCCAATGTACCCACTGCCTACTATGGCTATCCAATCAGGGACAAACTCCAACTTAAGAGCATGGTCACTGGTAATCACAGTTTTACCTGCGTGCCATTGATCAATTCATTAAGCTGAAGAGCATATGCAGAAGATTTTAGTTTTCTCTAGTCCTAACATGTTATAGAATGAACTCGTAGCTTTTCTTTGGAAATGCCGGATATTTTTTAATGGTGACAAATGTTTCACGTTTCCTTTCTTACATTATATACATAATTACAGATATATTCATAATTACAGATATATTTTGTTCTTGAATGCTCACAGAATTTTTTTCATGCCCCAGACTAGCTTTGCTAGACGGTGACCAAAAGAGAGCACATGGGTTTTGAACCTGGGTTCCCTTACTCATCAGCAATGCAAGTTCTTAAATCTTACTGCTATGGAATTTCAGTCCATCACTACCTTCCACTCAACATAACTTGTATCAAAACAAACTTAATACATATTATATTCCCATTTTGTTCAATTATACACCAATTAATAAACACATTATTATGAGAATAACCCTAATACACAGTTACATTTCTGTAGACACTAATAAATTACACACTATTAGTCAAAATAAATGATAAACCTAGCACACTAGTTTTCAAGTATAACATTTAAGAAGTCAGTTCAAAAATCAGTAGTAGGAGGAGGCAGATCTTTACTTACCATCAACTTCAATGCCCTTAGGAACAAAAGGAACAGAACCAGTAGCAATAATTATGTCTTTTGCAGTTATTACATTGTCGGAGAAGCCAACTTTTCCATATTTAACCTTTTGTGGCCCCTGAAATAAACTCAAAGATGGGATTACTGATTTAACATCGACAATAAATATCAATGTTCATAAAACTACATAATGTTAGTAGTTTACGAGATTATGAAAAAGAAAAGAGATCAACGGAAAAAAGGAAAAAGAAAAAACCAAAAACGGATCAGACTATCCAATATTTGTTTCGCAACGAAAATTGAAAAAGCAAGTGAGCTTACCAGAATTGTGCCAACACCTGTTAATATGTCCACACCAAGAGCTTTCATTGAATTGGTCAAGTTACCGCGAATTTTTGAGGCAAGATTATTTGCATGATCGGCAACCCCTTGGCGATCATAGCCAGCGGCAGAAACCTATTATAAGGTGTGCGATCATCAGGACAAGAAATGATGTTAAACAATGTACGATTCAGCCCCAGAAAGAAATTTCACTGAGCCAAGTGAAGAATCACAATACAACAGATGGGTTTTTGTATTGGAGTGAACTCTCTACAAACAGAGAAAAAACATGAGCTGAGCTTTACTGCTTCTTTACCTGTAAACCTAAAGCCTTCAGGTGATGATCATCTTGAAGCTCACGCATCCGGCCACTCACAGCAAGAAGAGCTTTTGAAGGAACACACCCTCTGTTGACACATGTTCCCCCCACTACATCTCCCTCAATGATAGCAGTTTTCAAACCCTGTTCAACCATTTAATTCATCATTCCTTCATTTCATATCCATCTCAAAAGCCTCAAAAAATAAACATAAAATAAAGCACATTAAATTCTTGTCATTGGAACTGCACGTAAGTACCCATGCCAGTACTAAATTCAACACATAGAAGCTAAAACGGCGCGTGCCTATGTATCATACGGGAAATGCTAATCTGACCACGAAATAATGTAACTACACATGCAAGTACACCTTGATATACACAAGATCATTTATTAGATGAATGCATAGCTAACAAGTCCCTCCAATGAACATGAATGCGCAGTTGCAATTTTTTTTTTTTTGGGGGTAGTAAGATTATCATCTTTCTATATATAACAACCGAAACAAAACAAGACAAAACAAAGATATAGCTAAACAAAGACGGAAAGCGGTCACTCTAAGTGTTTAAATTTTACAACAAAATAAAAAACATTGCACGTCAAACTTGATTATCACTTAACAGTAGCTCTAATCAAAGAAAAAAACGTACTGAAAAAACTCCAATCAGCAGATCTAATCACGGGGAAATTGCAAACAGCATTTATACCTTCTCAACAGCATGAAGAGCAGCTCCATGTCCACCAACACCAGCTCCAATGATAACTAAATCGTAATCAAAACCCTGAGACGCGGCGTTCCCATTCCCCGACAACGAAGCTGACAGCACCTTCAATCCTCTACTCGACAGCGACGCAACTCGATTCGAATCGTCATACCGCTTCTTCGACGCGGACAGTCCAAGGGCGTCTCTACTTCTAAGACCGCAGAACCGAAGATTTACACTCTTGGAAGCGTTAACAGAGCAGAAATCGATAGCTCGATCGGATCTGGTAATGGCGGGTGAAGAGAGAGAAGAGATCGAAGCCTGCATTTTGCAGAAGAGATCTCTGAGATGTTTGAAAAATGAGAGAAGAAGGTGAGGGAATTGATTAGGGTTCGTAGCAAAGTAGGTTTTGAAATTGTGTTGTGTAGTTCCAGTATTGTTGGCCGAGAGACTTCGAAAGCTCCGTTCAAGGGGCGGAGAGCACTAGGTGTGGCAGATAAACTACCTGCACCGAGGAGTGGTTTGGCGCTTTCAAACTCCATCCCATTGTCCCTCCTTGATCACGTGACTTGCACGTGGAGATTAATTCTTGCAAACTAGTTTTTAGGGTTCATACCAAAAATCATAAGATATTCACTTTTTTGTAAATCAATCACAATCCTTTAAAATTAACAAAAAATACACATTTTTATCACAATCTTTTAAATTAACGAAAAATACACATTTTTATCTATCTTATATATAATATACATTAGTTAATTGCTAACAGGACGTCTGTGTAGCACATGAAATGACATAAAATTCATATAAAGAGTTATTATGTCACCTTAATATAAATTATCTCATTCATAAAATATGATAAACATAAAGACTAAAATAAACTATGATATTCACTTGTATTAAGAACCATGCAAATATAATTATACTCACATATTTAGGGTGACGTGACGACTCTTTACATATATTTTATGTCATGTCTATACCATATGGATGTCATGTTAACAGTTAACTATATAGATTGTATATATAATAAAATTACAACAAAATTGAAAGGTCCATATGCTTTCTACTAATTTTGAAAGATTTAGATTAATTTACAAAAAAGTGTATACATTGAGATTTTTTTTTTTATCTATTAGCCCTAGTTTTTATTGGGGTTTGAGTGTGCATTTAAAGCCATGTATTCAATTTTCTCTCTATATAAATAGTAGGAGAGGGAGAGAGAGAGAGAGAGGGATTATTGCCAATAATTTATTGGTCACCAAGGAACAAAAATTCGTTGAAAGATGATAAAATTCAATTAATTGTTTTAAACTTTTTAGCTACTGAATTGGAAAAAAAAAGTTATAGAAATTTGATAAAAACTTCAAAGATTTTGATGATGAAATATAAAAATAAATAATATAAGATGTTTAGCATGTGCAGCGAATATTAAATATTGTTATTGTTAAAATATGTGCTTAAAAATCATTATATTTATATTTTTTTATATGTAAAACATATTTATTTATGTTTCTTTCATCATTTTTACATTAATTTTTTAAACTTTCTAAGTCATCAACTTTTTACATAAATTATCTTGAATCTTTAAATTAATTCTGATTTTTCAAAAATCAAAAGGTAAGGTGAAGTCAAATTTTTATTCTCTAGTATTGACGATATGATTTTTCAACATACCGACCTTATACTTTTTTGCCCTTATTGAAAATCTTATATTTACTTAACAGTTTGATTTTTTTTTTTTTAGTATATAGCTTTAATTTGAGTATTTAAGTATTTGAAGATTATAACATCGTGTTCTTCTTTCTTATATTCTAAGTTTCAAATGTTTTACTTATATCAAAATTGTTTGATACATTATGCAAACCAGCTCTCTCTTTCACCATTTTGGTTACATTATGTAACAATACATATAGTAAAGTTAAAAGTATAAGAGACTAACAACTAGGGGTTTGGACTTGAAATGTAACTTATTTGATAATTAGATGTTATTTCTCACCATCTTTTTTATGTAATGAAGTAATATAATTTGAAATGTAACTTATTTTCAAACACTTTATTCTTTTTTTTTTTTTTATTTCTGCAGTTATATGTTTTATATGACTGTAAAAGCATCTTTTTTAAAAATTTATAACACTTATTCAATTGATTTTTTTTTTTTTTTGACAATAACAGTTATAATATGGAGAGGGGTTTTGATCCCTGCCCTCTTATGGGGTAGGGAGATACCATCACCAGTTGCTCTAAACAGATAGGGGTAACACTTATTCAATTGACGGCACATGATTTGTAACTTATAAGTGTCACAATTACATTAGAAAAATATAATTATAATAATCAGTTAAATTTTTTTTAGTGCTCACAAAAAATTTGAAAGATACAATAATGTTATAACTAAAGTTATCTCCAACCTTAGTTCCATATTTTATTTTATTTTGAAGTTATTTTAACATTAATCAATAACTTCTCTTCTATCTAATTCACTCCATTTTTTTTTTTTTTACTTCCAAAGAAATGTTATTGAACTATTTAACTATTCTTGGTAAATTCCTTCTTTTCTTCTTTGTATTCTTTTCTACTATCTTTAAAAATATGTATATTGACATACATAGATTTTATTTGCATATTTACTTAATATTATATTTAATTATTAACAAATGTATAAATAATATAATAATTAATTAAAATTTAATGAATTATTAATTACTAATTGTAATTGTTAATTTCAGATGTCGCATCAATTTGGCTGCATTTTAAATATATAGAATGTAAATACATATTGAATTAAAAAATAACAAATACATTAATTTATTTTATTAAAAAATTAAAAGTTAAAATAAGTATAAAATAGTAAAAATAAACATTAAATAATAAAAAAGAGAATATAAAATAATAAATTAAAATAGCAGAGCAAATTATATAATTAAAATGTTAATTTAAGTTAATAATAAAAAATATCATAGTTAATTAAATTAAATTAATATAATTAATATTTTTAATTATAATTATAACTATATAAAAAAAAAAAAAAACCAAAGGTATCATCTTGGAGATGCCTAAGAGTAACTTGAAAAAACTTTTTGTTTTAGTTTTCCCACCATAAATCCTTAAATTAGTTTTAAACACATTCTTCAAGTCTAACCATCATTCAAAAATTACTAGATGAACTTGTATAAAAAATCTCTTTCAAGTTCATTTTTCTATAGAAAAGCTCTCTCATGTAGTGGGTTTGGATATTATGGTCAATGCACACATTGACGCCATTAAACCCTGCAACTCATTTGCAAGAGTGTTATCATCATAGAATACCCAGTAAACAATTGAAAAAAACCAGAAGGAAGAAGAAAACATGCGTAAGAATTTATTCATGACCATTTTTACACACAAGCTAATGAATACTGGACTCGTACTTATATTATTTTATGAAGCATTCAAATGCTTTGGACGTTTGACAATCAAAACAGGGCACTTGGCATTCTTGGAGCAGTAGTCACTCACACTTCCCAGAAGAGTCCTGCAATCACCACAACCAACAATTCAATCACTCAAAATACTTGGAAGACGCTAAAGTTTCTACATTTATGTTCAATCCATACATGTAAAAAATAACCCACCTCTTGAAAAAACCATATCCATGGCTTCCCATTACTAGCAAATCAGCCCCAGCCTTCTCCACCGCTTCACATATCACACTTCTTGGATCTCCATTTCCGACTTTCTTCTCCAACTTCACCACCTGCAATTAATTCCGAAACTTGAGTTCCACTCTGATGATTAGGCCAAAATATTATCAAAATTCAAAAGGGTGTATAGAAAACACACATCTGAGTAGTTTCTGCATAAGTTTTCGGCCTTCTTCATGACCGAATCAGCCAAATCTCTACCGTATTTCTCCATTGCTGCAATCACATTTCCACTAAACACATACCCTGAAACACCCACAGATCACAAACATGGATACAGGAAAAAAAATCTAAAAAGGGAAAAGAAAAGAGGAGAATATTTATGTGAGATCTCACCTGTGCCATCTAATGGGGAGAAGACAGGAGGAGGGGGCTTGGAGTAGACAAGTACAAGAGTGTTGTCTTGGGTGTTTGAAAACAGGAAGTTCTCAAGAAACCATGATAAAGCGTACATACTTTCTTCACTCTCATCAACTGCTACTACCACAATCTTCTTCTGCTCTTCTTTCTTCATCTCCACCTGGGCAGCCATTAACACCAAACAGAGCAAAATGATCTTCGGAGATTCTTCGATGGTTTAGTAACGGTACGTAAAGAGTAGATTTAGATGCTCTTTTATACCGAGGAATCGGTTTCCAACGTATTTGAATTCTGTGGTTTTGCCAGCAAACTGAAACCAGCAAACACGAAAACAGGGGCGATTGGCTGCTATAGGTGATGGTGGGCGGTTTTGATCAAGCAATCCAGGGTGCTGAATAAGTAGGCCTAGGATGTCTGTCCTAATAAGTCCACGTGGACATTTAGTGGTTCATTATACATTTTTTCTCATAGATGAGTGTATATTGACAATTTAAGTGTCTATCCATAATTATAAATATCTAGCGAAGGCATTCCTTTTCATGATAGACGTGGTGGCTTCTGTCTGCCGTTTGGTACTCCAGCAACAACCAAAAATATCTTCTCCAAGTGTTGTTGGGAATTTGGGATTGGTGAACTGAAGATTTTTATCTAATAATGTAGACGTATGACTATCATTGAATTAAAATATCTAAGCTTTTATTATGAGTTGACAATAAATACATAAAATGACTTGTTAAAATTATATTTTTTATATAATTATAATATTTATAGTCATTAAATTGTGAACTTATTTATTTAATAATTGTGGTAATACAATTATATTAATCAATTTAATATGTAATATTAGTTTTTATAAACAACATCTAATGCAAATATAAAAGTATGATCAATATTAATTAATGAAAAATCACATTAAAGGTGTTTAACATGGCCTACTTTCTAGCCAAACTATAATTTTAAAAAATAATTATATTTTTTAATCAAATCAATGAGCTTTTTTGTTTTAATTGTTTAAATTATCTTCGGTCTCATACTTCATATTCGAGAACTCTTATTCTTATTCTTTTTCTTTTATATATGTATATATTACCAATAGAGTTTGAATTGAGGAGACATAATTAAATGTTTTTTAATTAAAAGTTTTGAGTTCGAGTCTTACTTATACAGAGAATTACATTATTAGAGCTCCCAAAATTTAAAGTCCTATCAAATGACAATTAGTTTCTACTTGCACATAAGTTGGGTCATAGCTCCTGCATATATATACTTGGGTGTCCTAATTTGCAATGCCCATTCTTTTCATAAAATGAAAAAGAAAATAGTTTCGAGGAAAATAATCGATCTTAGTTTCCTATTTAATGAGATCAATTTACGGCAAACCCTATTCCAAATGTAAGGTTTAATGATATTGTTAATGGTTATATCATTCAACAGTTTACTAGATGAATTTTTATTTATTAGATTATCTTTGGTAATGTATTAGATTGCATTATAAAAATACTCATAATTATATTAATTCAGTACTTAAACTATTTACAATATATAATTTATAAAATATATATCTATTTTATAATATATAAAATTTAAATTATTTACACTTACAAAAAAAATCATATGAGATTTTTAAAATTTTAAAAAATAATAAATTATTTTTTTAATTTTTTAAAAAAACATTAAACATTTAATTTTTATTAAATGCTCAATGTAATGGAGCATCTGACCAGCTTAATGCTTACTAAGCACTGAGTGTTGGGCATTTAAGACGCCCTAAATTGCTTCTAATAATATCATATCAAATTAAATTCTCTAAGTGTGCAATTATTGCAAACATAAAATAAAAAAGAATTTTTAGGTGTCATTTTGCAAACAATACAATATCATACAATAAATAATAATTCTTCTTAAATCTTAAACCCTAGAGGTTGTTTAATAGAAATAAAACAATTATTATTTTTGTTTATTGTTTAATAGAAATAAAATAATTATTTTTTTTATTCTCAT
>JAJIYU010010558.1:0-15970 GCA_030144865.1 Tinospora cordifolia | reverse complement strand
GGTCTATCAAGTATAATAACATCAAGAAAAAAAAATAACCCACCTGAAATTTGGGCGCACAACCCGAACAAGCTCACCACAAACTTTCAATGCCTCCACAGTGACTTTATAATAACGCTCACTAACAGCAAACAAAATCGGAGCAGACAACACCTACAACAAAATCAATTATAAACAATTATTTTATCATTTAGCTAGGCTATCCATATGGAGTTTTAAAGCCTAGCTCTACCTGTGGTATAAAAATTAGTCAAATTTTGACAAAATTAATTGACATAATTAGGTTATTTGAACAATCAAAATAAAGTATACTGATAATTATAAAACAACAAAATTTCGTCGAAATCTTCAAAAAAATCAGCAAAGTTCTCGTAAAATCGAAGTTTTGACGATTTTTGCTGAAAAAATGCATAAAAACTGTAAAAAGGGACATTTTTAATAAAAGAATCTATGTAGTATATTAAAATTCTTTTCGTATAATCACAAAGATTGTGAAATATATATATATATATATATCGCTCTATAAATTAAGAAGATTGAAGACAAAGTATATGCAACTAACGAGTGGTCATCCAAGAGAAAAAAGAATGAATTATAGCATGGAGGAGAGATGATAGAGAGAAGAAAGAGAAAAAAAATAAGCCAAGAGCCTACGAGGTGAGGCATGAGAGAAGAACAAGCAACAAAAGTTGTCTATTATAATCAATAGAGAAGATCCAATACACTTGTACTTGTAGTGACTAGGAACCAATGATTAATCAATCTGAGGTTCATGTTAGCAAGACCATTAGAGTTTAACAACAAATTTCTCTTTTTTTAATAAAAATTTTAAGTTAAAAGGTGCAATGTGTATTAAACATTGTTAATGTTCTAATACACGTTAGAAACCATTATATGCATATTTTTATATGTAAAATGTATTTACATTTGTTTTCATCATTTTTAATCGAAATTATACATATTTTATCATTTACATAGTATTATTTTAATTTTTTAAGTTGACAAATTTTTACAAAAATCCTTTCAAATTTCTCGAACTCTTCCATTTAATTCTAATTTTCAAAAGGTTGAAATTTGGGCGAAGTCGAATTTTTGTTCCTTGGGTTTATGTCAGTAAGACCATTAAGGTTTGGCAACATGTTTCTCTTTATTTCTTTTAAAGTTAAAAAACACTATGTGTATTAAACATTGTTAATGTTAAAACACACGTTAGAAACTATCATATGTATACTTTTATATGTAAAATGTATTTATTTATATTTATTTTTATCATTTTTAACAGAAATTATACTTAGCTTAACATTTACATAGTATTTTTTTAAACTTTTTTAAGTTAATAAATTTTTACAAAAATTTTTTGTAACTCTTCGAATTAATTCTATTTTTTTCTTTGAAGAAACAAAAGCTTTATTGAAGAGGCCAAAAAGAGAGTACAAGCGCAATCGAAAGGCCAACACAAAAGAAGAGGCAAAATTCAAACACCCGACATCTAATTACAAAATGTTCCCCCACCCTTGCAACCACTTTGAGATGAAATACTCCGAAGATAATGAGCTATTGCTAATCCAAAAAGAGGCGATCGACAAGGATTCCTCCCAAACAGGAATTGGGTGACCAAATGTGTCCTCAAAGACCCTAGCATTTTGTTCCTTCCACAAGCACCAAAGCACCGTCAGGCTCACCACCATCCAATAAGAGCGCTTCTTAATGCATAACTCATCCTGGAAGGAGTACACACTGAGCGAAACATGTCGTTCATTCAACTCTAGACAAATACGAAAATGACTCATCCATCTGTCCCACACATAACTAGAGACATAACACCTTAAGAATAGATGATCCAAGGATTCACCATTCCGCTTACATAAAAGACAACATGAAGGAGAAAGACAATGCTCAGAAAACCGCTTTTCAAGCTTATCCCCCATACTAAGTTTCTCAAGGGCTATCTCCCACACAAAAACTTGACTTTAGAAGGAAGAGGAACCTTCCATATATCTGTGCACAAGTGACCCGGGAGAGTCCTACTAGTATTACACAAAAGTGAGAAGAAGGATATAGAGGAGAAAACCCCAGAGCTTTCGCTCAACCACACTATCTGGTCCTTCCTCTCCTACGAGGTGCACTCCCTTAGTAACTTATGAAGAACACCTTCCTCCTCAACACATCTCCCTCGAGGAAAAGACCTCAAATGGAGGTTCCACTGAAAAGCATTCGACCCTTCAATCTGCCTACTAAAAAAAGACACGAGTCGATGATGACTTGTGGAATGACTATACAATCTAGGCAAAAGAACTGCGAAGGCATCGCTCCCCTACCGAGCATCCTCCCACAACTGAATCTCGTCACATCTGCCTACTTTCAGCCGAATACCTAGCAAATAGCATTGGTATGAAGAGTGTATGAACTTCCAAGGACTTCTATAAGTTGTACCACTCTTTAGGCCTGCATCCCTTCCATTACTCTCCATACCATGTCTACTCTTAATCATTCAAACCCACAACTGATCACGCTCTCTGAGGAACTTCCAAAGCCATTTTTCGGCTAAAGCCTTATTCCTAACCAAAAGATTACTAATCCCTAGTCCACCCAACTCCTTCCTTAGTTAAACCTCATTCCACTCCACTATGTGGGAGCCATACCCATCCCCGCCTCTTAGCCATGAGAAATTCCTCATCAATGTCTCTATCCTTAAAGCTTCACCCTTAGGAATTCTAGAAACAAACAGGAAGTATGTTGGCAAGGCGTCTGCACCGCTTTAATCAAAGTAAGTCGTCCACCCTTAGATAGAAACGCCCTCTAGCCTCTGCACCTCGGTGACAACTGGCTCCCAAAAGTTTTGGGAACTCAAATCCCCTCCTAATGGAATTCCAAGATACTTTAGGAGCCATTTTCCTACCTCACACCCAAGTTTTATTGTCGTTTGATGGACCATCACCTCATCTGTAGAGATTCCAACCAAACATGCTTTACACATGTTAAGCTTCATTCCTGACACCCAACAAAAACATTGAACAATTTTGAGGGCCTTCTCAACATTATCTTGCACTTCATGTACGAAGAGGAGAGTATCACCCACCACAAAGCCCCGAATCTTGCATCTCCTTCCCTTTAGCTAGCATCCTCCCTAGGACATCAATTACCAGGGTGAACAAAAAAAGGAGACAGTAGGTCTTCTTGTCTTAAGCCCCTAGGGGCTTCAACCTTACCCCTCATCCTCCCATTTATGAATACAAAGTATGTAACGAATCTCAAACATCCTCGAATCCACTGCCTCCACTTGTAGCCAAAACCTTTCCTTTCTAGCACAAAATCAAGGAAATTCCAATTGACCGTATCATAAGCCTTTTCCATATCAAGTTTAATGACCACTCCCCTCTTCTTCCTCACCCTATAATCTTTTACTAACTCATTTGCAACTAACATTGCATCCATGATGTTTTTCCCTATAACAAAAGCCATTTGATTCTCTGATATAATACTTCCCATCACTCCCTTCAACCTATTAGCCAAAACCTTGGTAATGATTTTGTACAGACTCGTTGTGAGGCTAATCGGTCGAAAGTTAACCTTCCTCACAACATTCTTCTTCGGGATCAAACATATGTAAGTCTCATTGGTACACTTATTCACTTCACCTTACTGGTAAAACTCATCAATAACCCGCATTAAGTCCCCCTTCAAGACGTCCCAACCTTGTTGATAGAAGATCATAAAAAAGCACTCTGACCCTAGAGCCTTGTAGCCATCACACTCAAAAACTGCCTCTCTGACTTCATCCTCCGAGAACTTACCTTCCAACCTCATGCAAGCTTCTTTGTTAATCGGGGACCACTAAAGGCTTTCCAACCCCCAAACCTACTAAGCCATTTTCCCAAAAACCTTTGAAAAATATCCCAGGATATGTTCCACTGTCGTCTCCTCATCCTCAATCACTTCTCCATTTTCGCCTTCTAATATGAAAATAGTGCTCATGACCTTCCTTTTGCTCTAGATATGATGGAAAAATTTTGGATTAGCATCCCTTTCCATTAGCCACTTGATGTGGACCTTAAACAAAGCTCCTCGATCTATTTCCCTGCACAATTTCCACAGTTCAACTTTCTTTTCCCATCGCCCCTTTGTCTTTGCCTCATCCCACTAACAACATCCCTTCAACCTAGGAAGCTTCCCATTCCGTCTCCTTTCTTCATTTTCTAAAGAAGCTAACGCCCATGAGTAACATTCCTCGTTCACAATCCTCAACTTCTGCATGAACTTGAATCCCTCCCACCCCTCCCCACTGAATGACTTCCACCTACCATCAATCTTCTCCTTAAAATCCGGAAGGTACACCAGACGACCATCAAACCGCTTTGGACTTGGACCCCACATAGGCTTAATTGTGCTAAAAAAATTGGTTAGTGATCAGATACCAATCTACTCCCCACTTTTTTCCTACAATACTGGAAGAGATTAGCCCACCCTTCACTAAATAGGAACCTATCCAACCTGCAACAAACCGGGTCCCTACGAAAGTTGGACCAAGTATAAATGCCCTTTAGTAGAGGAGGGTTGTAAAGACCCAGTTCCGATATCACACTATCAAACTCCTTCATACTTCTGGTAATTCAACCATTATTTTTCTCCAAGATGAAACGAACCACATTAAAATCACCCCCAAACACCACCTAACTCCAGGAAGAACATTTAAGGTCCCTAATTCATCCGAAAAATAATCCTTAACATGTTTTCCGCATGGCCCATAGACACCAAAAAGTCACCCCTCCTCCCCATTAGGCTACCTTGCTTTTAGTGAGACTGTAAACTGCCCAATAATTTCTTCAATTACTGTGCAACTTTAGACCTCCCACATCACTAATCGACCTCCTGTTGTCTTTATTGCCAGCAGATAGACCAGTTTTTAAACCTAGACTACCACAAGGCTCCAACCAACTCTCTGCCAACCAAAATGCTCTTAACCTCCTAAAGAATGACGATATCTAGATTAAAAGATCCAATGACCCGCTTAATCAATTTGCACTTATCTATAAAACCCCAAACACGAATATTCTAAGACAGGATCTTCATTAAAACTTACTTCTCAATACCTCTTGAACCACCCTCGACCTCCTACTCTCCAACCCCTTCTTTCTCGTTCATCTTCTCCTTCTCTAGCCTAAGTAGTAGAACATGGATTTTTGCTAGGAAGGTTTCCATTTCAGTCTTACTCAAAAGGTTCCCACATCACCTTCCTCTTCATCATCTTCAAACAAAGCTTGTTCATTGGAAGTATTACTACAATAGTGAACCAATGATCAATCTAGTAAGCCTCCACCATCTTCTCATCCTCTGACTCACCACTATCTTCACTCACTTCACCACCGCTCAAAACTAATTTACTTTTGTCTCTCGTTAATTTGCAGTGGTGCCCCTTTGATCTCTGTTTGAGCCACATGAACAACCCTTTGTACAATGCCCCTTTGATATCTGTTTTTATACACCTACAAGGGGATGACAAAAATTTTTCCCACTATTTCATCTGCGTCCCCTTGCCCCTTATCATTAACATACATGTCCTCTATTTGGTCCATCATTACTACTTTGTCACTAAAATAACATTTCCCTCTCACACCACCATTCATTTGACTTTGGCCCGTCATAAAATTCATAATCCCTCTTGAAAGCTCTCAGTCATGGACCCAAAACCAACCCTCAGCCATCTCCTCCACATTTTTCAAAGTATTTCCAGTCTAACCCCACCATGATTGCTTACCGCCAGCCCATCCTTGCATTCTTGACACTGGGCCATCATTTTGCTAGCTTGGCTAATTTCATTCTATCCTTCACCGTCAAAATCGCGCCGGTTCGCGCTTTCTTGTGCCTCCTCCAACCCAACAAACTGGTACTGATGTTGGGCCCCACGTTTCTTTAACCAGACCTGCTCTAATTCACACTCCATTAGCCCACTGTCATATCT
This sequence comes from Tinospora cordifolia, assembly GCA_030144865.1. NCBI lineage: Eukaryota > Viridiplantae > Streptophyta > Magnoliopsida > Ranunculales > Menispermaceae > Tinospora > Tinospora cordifolia. The sequence continues at coordinate 10,011 of JAJIYU010010558.1, read as the reverse complement.
TTGTTGCTAGGCCTCACCTTTATGGGCTTGCATCTTCTCTAGATCCACACAAAATCTCCTCAATCCCATCTCCAACCCACAGTTGTCTTCTTCTTCCAGCGCACAATCGTATTTCTTGTGATTTTCCTGCATTAGCCTACTGTTCCTTTGTTCCTCACGTCCCATACCACCTTCTCCCCTGCCACCCGTACAACTTTTCTTACTCATGAAAAATTGTTGTAGCGAAACTTCTTCCATCAGCTTTTGTCTCATTTTTTCAAATTCTCCACTTTTTCTACCGAGCGATCTCGTCACTTTAACAGTTTTTGTGGCTCTTGCAAACCCTTCCATACGCCTCGCCTCTCACACTTCATAACCTGCTCCACCTATATAAGGAGGGTAATAAAAAAAGACCGTAAAGTCAGAGTTTCAAAACTTGGATTTCTTTGTGCTAGCAAAAGCTACAATTCCACAGGAGCCCTCTTCCCCACGCTAGAGGAAGATAGTGACTGGGATGCCCCAGAAGCTCAAAATTTTGGGTACATTCACTACTCCAAACATGAGATAGGAGTGCGGCTCCCTTACGGTACTTGGGTTTCACTTCCGCCTCTGATGACATGAGTGATAATGCTTGAAAACTGCAAAGTCCTACATTAACTATTAAACTAAATAGGCACCAATTTTGAGTATGATTAAGCCCTACCTGAATGCACATTTTGCTTGTCTAAGCCTCATTCGATATTTTTTGAGTTCATCGAAGGCTTTGCTGTGTAGCGAGTCAAGGTAGAAAAGCAAAGAAAGTAGTTTTTCCTCAATGGATAGGCTCAATTCAGCTCACGAAGAAGTTGTTCTAAAGACAACAAATGTTGCTGCTACGAGACAAGAGTGGCTCCTCGAAATAACAAGTTCGGTGCGATAGTTTTTTTCGATCGTCGTGCAGAACTGTTGAAAGCTTAGTTCAAGAAAAAAATAGCAAATTCTATGCAAAAGTTTTCTCAATTCTTTCTAATTCACTTCACAAGTATAAAACCCTATCTTTTCTTGTGTTGCAGAAACATGCAACAAACAAGAAAAAGGAAACTGAGTGAGAGACCTTCATGGGGTTGGCTCCCAACCCTCTAGTGCCCACCCTCAAAGAACAAGGCAATGAAGGTTCTCAAAGTAGACAGAGTAAGTAGCAAGCAACAACGTTTTAGCGATAGCAACAATCTAAAGTTTGCGCTTGTCGTCGCACCTGGAATCAATAAGAAAACAAGGAGTCGTACGTCTGCCTTCCCTCATACTTCATCCTATTCGATAAGGAGCACGACCCCCTTCCTACCTTTTTGAAGAGGCGGAGCAAAGACCGATTCATTCATTCATAGAAATAGGACCACACCCTTCCCGATCAAGCACCTATACTATACTCTTCACCTTATACCGAGCTTCGCTTCACTGTTTTCGTAGTTGTGAATCTCAATAGAATAGAGTAGCTTGGGAGTTCTTCCCCAAAGGGCGAGGCACACTGTGGGCGATTACCTACAATAAACATGGAATCCTCCTATAATCCTACGAATTGGGTGAATAAAGGATTATCAATCTGGTGGAAGCCTACAATGGTTATAAATCTTATTTGCCAACCTTTCTTAACTTTTGAGGTCATGCTCTTAGTCTCATCACATGTAGTTAGGCTTATCAGTGATTCTCACAGTTTGTCCAATTGTTTATTTCCCCAATGTGCTTGTTGAAGTAGGGGTGAGGGCTAAACGAACCATGGATTAGACTGCACCACAGGCGAAAGTCCTTCTATGGTAGGAGAAGGGTAGCATCTTCATTGTCGGAAGCTAGACCCTTATTGCTTTGCCTAGTCTGTCAGCTGCCATCCCCAAATTTCATGCCATGCTCTAACCTCCATGGTCGTTCCACCCTGTCACATGCTTCCAGAGTCGATATCCTCCACTGCCTACGTTCTCCGGCTCTTCATCGTCACATTGGTTACCTTCATCTACATTCCCCTTCATACTCTGCCAGGCTTTCCGATGATCTCGTCCTTCCCCACCTTCGTCTGGCTAAATTCTAAAAAGCCTAATGGTGAAAGCTCGACTCGCCTTTTGCACCTGCATGTTCTTCGGCAATAGTCCACTTACCTAACTCTTCACCTTCATAAATACTGTATCAAACGTATACCCTTCCCCCGAAAAGGAAATCATTGTTAGTAAACCTTCGCATTTCTTGCCAATTACATCGAAGGTATCTTGCGTCCAGTCCTCAATTGGAATACCTTCAACTCCTACCCACTCTTCTCAGTAGCAAAATACCCAATTCCTCTATTGTACCCCTTCCTACCATCCTCGCACATCATAGGGAAGACCTAATTTTAACTTTCTTTTTCAAAGCAGCCCACGTTTCCTTGTTTGGGCATTTGCATAATGCCCCGTCCCCACAGATGGGTTTTAACCGGCACCGAAACATCAACTACCTAGATACTTCCTCCTCAATGTCGTCCCACCTCATATCATCAAAAAATCTCCAAAACACCATCCAGTGTCAGTTCTGTTCATTCCCAAAATCCATTTGTTTCTTTGGAGCATACTTCTTAACAACATCCTAATGGCTTGCTCCGCTTGATACGTTGCTCTGTTTGTCCACCTCCTATGTGTTGCTTTAAATTCATTCTTCAATACTTCGTTAACCTTACCCCTTTTCCCTCTAGTTGTCGTATGTCCTTTGTTCTCCTTTCTAGAAAATCATCTTTTGGCAACATTTCCTAAATTTTTCCTTCCTACAGGCCAATTTGCTGAAACATATTCAGTGTTCTTCCCTCTTGACGTCTCCACTACCTGGCAACATGCATCCAATTCCCTCCTTAGCCTTTCCCAATTCTTATTTCGACCATCTTTAGGAGCAAAGATCAGGCCCTGGCTTCCTTTTGCAATCATTGTCATTCTCATGAAGCTACCCATCTTGTTAGTGAATGTTTCAACCACAAAGGTGAAGTCCCTAATTCTCCGAATTCGCTTGAATGCCCATCCCTCACAACCTTACAAGCCTCCCCCAAAACTTATTGAGGCCATCTTCCTGCATCTATTCGGTGGAAACTTGAGTTGGAAAATTCTTCTATGAAAAAGATTTTCTAGTTACTAGATTTCCACACTTTGATTTGCTTCACCATCTCACCCTATTAGTTCTAATTTTCAAATGTCAAAGTTTGAGGTGAAATCAAATTTTCATTCTTTGGCTCTACCTTCTCGCTAGACAACACTAAATGGGATGACAAAGGATGTCTACTTATTATTTCTTTGCATTTCTTAGCTTTTCTTTGCATTTCTTTCTCATTTCATTTAGTGTTCTAGTTATTATGATTTCTTTGCATTGCTCTTTTTTTTTGTTTTCTTTTGTTTTTTTAGTAATCTAGTTATTGTTATTCTTATTATTATTACTACTACTACTATTATTACCAAACTAAGTAATACTAACTAACCATAGTTGGTATTAAACATAATTTAAACTAATATTGTAACTAACCTAAATAATACTAATATTAATATTGATATTAATTTAATATTAAAATTACCAATAATAATTATTATAATTGTTGTCGTTGCCATTGTCGTCGTCGTCGTCGTTGTTGTTATTATTATTGTTGTTGTTATTATTATTATTATTATTACTATTATTATTAGGTGTAACGAAGATCGTGAACCCTGGAATGTCACTGTTGCAGTCACTAAGCAAAATTTGACGACAGGGCAACAATGCAAACCATCACCTAGATCTTCTTCTTCGATATCACCATCAATCTCACATACACTCGCGACCCTTACTGGTACAACATGGATAAATTGAGTCGCGTGACTCTATTCCTTCTTTCAATTCTAATATGATCCTCGTTTCTTTGATCTTCACCTTTAGTGTCACTGTTTGATTGACAAAAGGTTTAGTAATGGGGAAGCTCGACATGCCATTGTCATTGGCATTACTACTACAACATGCATAAATTGAGTCATGCGATGCTAATCCTTTCAATCTCTAATTTGATCATTGTATTTGTGATCTTCGTTATTAGCACCACTATTTGATTGATAAAAGGTTTAGCAATGGTAAAGCTCAACATGACACTGTCGTTTGGATTGTTGTTGATCTAATCACTGCGAACAAATCGCAATCCTATGTCTTGCCAGTTCCTTGATTCCGTTCGTCCATCGATCTTGAATGTATGTAGTTTGGAGACATCTTGCAAAAATGGATCAAAATAACCCTAATCAACACCATTTGTTGTGTCAACAAGATCATTGATAGAATGTAACACAGTACCACCCCCAATCCACTTATTAGAATCAGATTTGTTGCAAGGGTCCGTTGTGATGATCTTGACATCCTAAATCATTGATTGATCAGATCAATTGTTGTGATCCTCTAACATAGAATTGCGTTGCTTTATCAATTCCCCATTTGACAACACTAGACATAGGAGTTGGGTCGGTAGGTTTGTTTCCTTCGTGATTTGTATTAGCTTGAAGACTTTTTGCGCTACCGATTTGAAAATGTGCCTAAGTGCCTAAACTTTGCATGCTCCATCCTTTTCCTTTCTATGTCTTTCTCAAAAATCTCAATTTGGTTGTTACTCGCCTTAGGCGACCTTAGATCAAAATGCTCTAATACCAATTTGATGAGAACCCAATTGGAAAATCAGAATTTGTATTAAGAAATGCAAAGAAACAGTAATTAAGAACAATAACTAGCCAATTAGAGAGGGCTAAACTCTGCAAAATAAACTTCACCGAATGAGCAAATTGCTAATCCAAAACTACTACTAAACATTACTTACACTAATATTGCAACCAACCTAAGTGTTACAAACTAAACATAGTTGATGTCTATCAGTCTATTAAGCTCCTAGTAATGAGCTCTTCTTGTAAAATAATTCGTCTTCTACATGGCTAAGGGAATTGCTTCAAGCCCTCCTTCGACTACAAAAAACACAAAAATTTCAATAATGAACATACCTTCCTAGCCTTGACCCCAATTTCGCCTCAATTAATACACATCTTATTAGATTTCCTCATCTCCAACACTTCTATTGTGATTTAATCCACTCTACCATTATCCGTCATTGACTACAATTCCACTATGTCATGAGGAGGCCATTGATGGTTGGCTGATCAGGGATTTTTCAGAAAATAGTTTCTAGAGGTTCAATGAGAAGAGAGGAAATGAAAACTGGTGGATCTAGAGGTGGAGGAACGGAACCATTAGACGGATCTGGATTGGTGGATGAAGATCCAATAGTTCCAATGAAGTGTGTTGATGTATGTCTAGACATGAAGTCAGCAAGAAGATTAGTTTTTCCAAGAATGTGTTTAACAAAAAAATTGAATTGGGAGAACCAATTTGCCCACCAGAGAAGTTGAGGATTAGACAACATTTTTTGTTTGAATTGAAGCATTTTGAGAAAATTAGACATATCCATCTCAATAAGGAAATGGTGTCCGACTAGATGGAATTGAAAATTTTCAATCCCCTTTTTAAAAGCAAGGATCTCTTTAAAGGTTGAGTAATAATGAGATTCAGAAATTTGACGGGTCCTTTCAATATTAATGTTAACAATAAACAAGAAAGTGGTTAAATCACCTAATATACGAAAGTGTTTTTACATGCTTGTTTTGTTTGATTGAGATAATGAGTTAAATGTTTGGAATGATCTACTGGGCACGTAAGCTCACCCCTCCTCTTTAATATTTCAGGGAATTAAATGTTAAAGCTATTTGGAAGATATTTAGGTCATTTTATTTTATTGTAGCGTGTGTTGGCCCAAATTGTTTTGTTTAAATTTTGAATTTATGTTCCGCTGTATTAAATAAAAGGCTTATGTACTCTGAAGTTTGAATAAATAAATGATTATGAATTTTATTTCATAGTGACAAAGTTATTTATATACATAGAGTATAAAGAAATGTACATATGAAGTCTCCTGGATTTGAGACTTAGAAAAGAAAAAGATTAACGTAATTTGGGCCCGCCTCCCGAGCAGCCCAACATCCAAGGAAGAAAAGAAATGAGGGCAACACAATAATTGTGTCCTGAGAGCTACATGGGCCCAGGAAATGGGAGGTGGGGTGTTACACATATGTAACTCCCCAACCCCCAAGGCTTTCAATTGGACTTAACTACAAGGTGGGTTGGGTCGGTGTTACTTTACAAGTACGCAGCTTGTCTTTTTATTTCAATTATCCCAAGCCTTATTTATTTGAGTAACACATACCAAGGCAATAGCACAAGAGATAAAACAAAACTTTATAATTCTTTATTCAATTTAATAAAAGAAAGTACATAACTCCAATTTAAATCATGTTCTTCAAGCTTAAATATGCATACTAAACTGAAATCAAGCATATATGAACATGGTATTAAACTAAACAAGTAAAATAGACGTTTGAGAAGTCACTTCCACCTTAGTTGAACAAATCAGTTGAAAAATTCGGCAATACTTTGTTACTTCAACTCCAAATGTAATAGAATTTATGTAGCACTTTGTTACCTCTACCCCAGTTGTTGTTTAGAATAGTCCCAGAGAAATAATGCCAAGAGTGAGGCAGAAAGGCAGAAAGAGAGAGCAAGAAAGACGTATCAGTTCTTGCTATGGGATGAAGAAAAAGGAGCACAGGGGTCCTTTAGGCTTTATATAGAATTTGGAAGATTGGAAATTTGGCAACTTTGGGTGGCTGATCCATGGGCAACTTTCCTATACAACAACTTTCTCTTGTGCGCACGGATGCACTTTCTATTTCTCTTTCTATATGCACAAGTCTTGTAAATCTTGCCACAAGACCATTATTGACTTTCCTTGTCGCAATTTCTATATGTGTAATGGCCTGCGGACGTAGATCACTCCATGTGTATATATATATTTGTTTTGGCTGCCCAACACAGTCACCTTCTATTCCTTTATGTTTTGGCTACCCAATGCAACTCATGAAATTTACTTCATATATTTATATATATACAATTATAATGTTATAATCATGCCCCTGCGATAAAAAAGAATCACATATATTGTCATTTTTGAAGACAATCATGCCATAATTCATGACCATTATTTACACATAATGCCATTCAGTTTAGCCTTGCGATCAAGAAGAATCATATATATTGCCATTTTTAAGACAATCGTGCCACAATTTACAACACATATTTACACTTTGTGCAATTTATCCTTCCAGTCGAGCCACATGTAATGTCTCTTGATTACATTTTATGCCACTCCCCATTAGCAATTTTGTGTGGGTACAAGATTTGGGTCTCCATTATTTGCAGTATTTTTGTATAATTGTTATAATACATTGGACTTGCTAATCTTGCAATCCAATATAGCAATTATTTGTATATATATTGGACTTATTGATTATTTGTGAACTTATTTTCTTGCAACCCACAATTTCTATTCTCTTTAATTTAGGATTATGTCCATTTTGCTTATTTTTATTTTCTTTATTACACACAATAAATACTTCTATTTCTTTATTACATATAATACTTAGAAATTAAGATGGATTTTGTAATTTTGTAATATATATAATATCAACTTGCTATATATATATATATATATTTCTTTTAATTTCATTTGTCATTTTGGCTACACATTAAAATATCACTAGAATTTTCACATAATTGTAAAGAGTCAATTTATCTTTGTCTATTTAATTTTATATAAATTTTCATGGTGTTATTTGATAATCGAATTACATGATATTTTTACTATAATCTCGCAATTTTCTTGAGAATTATTTTATTCAAATAATTTCTTCTACTTTCTATTTAATTTAAATACTTAAAAAATTTTTTGGTGTTATAACATATAATTAACCAAGCCTAAAAATTGTTGGATTGACATTTTGTCTACTAGGATATCAGGAAAATCCAAAAGCTTAAGAGAAATATAAAGTTGGAGAGTAATTTTTCCTTCATTGACTTCCATGCCAAGGAACTCAATTTTTTGCTAGAAAAGCTATATCTTTTTTCATAAAGCATTAATCCATAAAAAATGCATAAATCGTAAAATTTGTTTACCAAGAGAATGTGTGACGATATATCCTTTGAAAATAGCAGGATATCATCAATGCATATAAGAGCTTGGTCTTGGATGGATGCAAAAATACGATTCATCGCCTTTTAAAAAATTGAGGGGATAGTCTTTAGTCCAAAAGACATTACTATCCATTGACAATGGTGGCTAGGGATAATGAAGGTTGTCTTTGATCTGTCTGTAAGATGAATTCCTAGTTGCCAGAACCCTAACTTGCAGTCAAATTTGGAGAAGAATTTTGCATTTGAGAGATGCTGGAACACTTGCTCGAGGGTAAGAGCAAGAGGAACTGAGTGCAGGCGAATGAAGCCAACAGTCACAGAGGTGACAAGAGGTCCGAGTATGTGAACGGTTGCCTACCTAATTCAGAGTTGCATGCTGACCAGTTCGAGGAACTAGCGCTAGAGAGGCATAGAGTGAAGAACATCAGTTCGGATCAGCAGACGCACAGAGGTGCAACATGTGGGCAACGGTAGGAACCAATATCAGTGCAGATGGTGCAAGATCGTTCGAGGGACTAGTGCAAGGTGAGCACAGGGTGAAGAACATCTGAAAGGGACCTGATACATATGCAAGGCGCAGAATGCCACGTTGTTCAAGATACTGGTGCTAGAGAGCACGGGGTGACGAACAATACAGAGATTGCAGAGGCAGTATGGGACATAACAGAGACAATTCTTGTTCTCAAGGTGAAGACAGTGGTCGAAGGACTAGAGTTCAAGATTGTCATATCCAGATCAATTGAGCCGTGAATCAAGTGGGGTAGCACTTGAGTTATTGTTGTTCCAGGGTGGAACTTATCCGAGGGACTAGTGCAAGGGGATGCACAGAGTGAAGGATACCCACAGTGGTGGTAAGCATAGAGATGCTGAATGAGCGAAGCGATTGAAGCTTCATTGTTGTTCGAGGCACCGACGCTAGAGAGGCACAGGGTGAAGAGCAGCAACGTTCAAATGCACATAAAGGTGCAAATGTAGAGGATGCTAACAGTTCGAGGTACCGATGCTAGAGAGGCATGGGGTGAAGAACAACATTGGGATCAGACACGTCCGAGGAACTGATGCTAGAGAGGCATGGAGTGAAGGACCGAGATGTGACTAGTGGTGCACAGAGGTGCAACTCGTATGGCTGAGTACAATGCAGAGACGTCCAAGGCACTAATGCTAGAGAGGCATAGGGTGAAGGACCGACATATGATTAGTTGAGCACAGAGGTGCAACCCATACAGCTGAGTATGGCAGGGAATGTTCGAGGCACTGATGCTAGATAGGCATGGGGTGAAGAATAGACTTTTAAAATCGCGCACAGAGGTGCAAGCGTAGAGGCGCAAAGTTGTTAAGTTGAGCATAATGAGATGTTCTAGGTATTGGTGCTAGAGAGGCACGGGGTGACGAACAGATATCTGAGATAGGCACAGAGGTGCATGCGCAGGGGCGCAAGTTGCTGAAGTGAGCACAACGAGACGTTCGAGGTACTAGTGCTAGAGAGGCACAGGGTGAAGAACAATATTCTGAGGGCAGAATAGGCACGGAGGTGCAAAGCACAAAGGTGCTAGTGCGGAGCTACATCAGGTAAATGCTAGCTGATCCGAGGGATACATCGGATCATTCGAGGTACTGGTGCTAGGGGGCACGGGGTAAAGAACACGGTGATGTCACAAGGACGCCTAGAGAGGCAACACAGTGGTGCAACTTATAATAGACGCTTTAAACCCAAGGGACGAGTGCAGAGGTACTCAAGGCAAGATGTTGAATGGGAAAGAGTTTCAGATTCAAGTCGAGGCCATGAGAGATGAGGTGCGACAGTCTGCTGGTGCAAAAGGGGGTAGACCGATGGGCGAGGACCGCTATGGGAAGTTACGGAGGTGAACGCGGCCATAGTGTCGATGGGGGCATCGACCTTTCAAGTGGGGTAGTCTGTAACGGTCATGTCTGGACATGCACCGTAACCTAATTAGAGGGTCCGTGAAG
>JAJIYU010010557.1:0-15969 GCA_030144865.1 Tinospora cordifolia | reverse complement strand
GTGAGCTTTCTTAGGTGAGCTTTCTTAGGACATATATCAAGTGGAGATGGAAACGTTTTGTCGCGGCCCCTTCTCAAGTGACATCACGACCAGCAAATAATTCTCAAACATGTGAGAGCCCTGACATGTTAGGAAACCCTATAAGCCTTTCCAACCAAATCACCCAATTATTCTAGAACATTTTAACAGAGTTTCCTCTAAAAATACAACATGTCATTAAATTCAAATCACCTGATAATCACAATCAATATAAACAAAAACATATATTTCTTTATAAAATAAACCATACATCCACACAATCCATAATTTGTTCTGACATCACATCCAGAAGATAACATGTCTATATACATCTTCAAATCCAGAAATATGGCTAATTATCACAATTACAACATACTATTAATTTCAAAAGAAACTAATACTGATATCACATCTTCTTTTTCCCTTTTCTGTCATAACCTGGAGAAAATGATTGAGAGTAGAGTGAGCAAACAACAAGCTTAGTGAATAATCTAACTTATGGTATTATACAACCATCATATATATATAAATATGCAAGGAAAAAATAAATTTAGATCACTGGTAAATGAAATAAAAATAACATACATGCATCATGTAATGTGTGAACATGCATTCAATTTCAATAGCATGCAATCTTCGTAAAAACATGAGTCATCTCCCTCCTTCCAGATGACAAAGCGAATCTGCTCCTCACCACACAAATGAGGAGTGCACTTGCCGCTCGTCATCTAATTATCTATTTATTTTTATCTCATTCATCTCATGCCAGAAATGTACCAACCAAGATTAACACAATGGTCAATCTTGTGAGTTTGTTCCCAGAGACTAACCAATAAAAATGTTGTCATGTCAATAACCTACTTAGGTATGTAATTGACATGCTACAATCATCAAAACTATTTCATGGTATTCAAATAAGTATGAAATGCAATACATCATTCTATTTAAATAAATCTAGACATTTTAGTATAATACCAATGTCAAACATAACAACATAAGTAAGGATTACTCACTAAGTTAATGCCCAACTTGTTCCTATTATCCAATAATAATTTGTCTTCATAGCACCAATATAATCCTGTCACCAAAAATCATTTTACAAGCATCAAAATAAATTCAACTCATTTGAATTTATTTTTTTTATAAATCTTTCCAACCTATTTATAGCTTATATTTAACCCATTATATACATTTAATCTCATTTATTGGTGCACGTTAACTTTGATATGGTCAATAATCTTTAAGATTATTTTTTTGCTCACATAATATATTTTCATAGCAGAAACTATTAAAAATAAGCTTTCCAAACATATTTTTAATAATTTTTTCAAATTTTGATAAATAGTACAATTGGTCAAACATTCACCAAAAATGTAATTGATATCCAAAATTCATGCATTTGGTGTTGATGGGTACGTATTTTCATTCTCTACATTCCTATGAGTTTCAATCAAAATTTTATTGGAGTTTAACATTAATAAAGTCTATCCAAAGGTTATCTAACTTTGGGTATTTATTTTGATGTGTACAGGACAAACGAATAAAATTTAACTACATATTTAGAATCTATGTATCACCAAAACTGTTTTGGTATAATTTTTATTTAGTTTTACTTACTGTGGGAAAATACTTAATTTTTAGGTACTATTATAAAACACTTCTTACATTAAAAATTAAACCCTTAGATTCATAATACTTAGCTTATCTAGTATCTTCGGAATAAGAATGAGGAAAAATAGCTTACCTGTGCATCGAATCTCTCAAAAAATTGAATTTTCCTTTTCTTTTTTCCTCTTCCCTTTGTCTATATATATATATATGTGTGTGTGTGTGTGTGTGTGTGTTACTTTACCGAAATGCCCTTAATAACTTTTCCAAATTACAAAAAACCATTTTCTCAACAACCCACTTAATATATATATACTATATCTTGCTTTTAATTTATGGTCCAAACAATACCAACGCCCTTCATCTATATATAAATAATGTATTTTTTTTCTTCAATTTCTCACCACTTACTCAATTATACCAATACAAATTTGTTTATTTATTTATTTATTTTAATCCATTTCACACCATATAATAAGGCAAATAAAAATCAAATATATATACTAATATAATTATCCATTATATTTTCCTATTTTTCATTAATTTATCCACACCATTAATTTATACTGACACCCCTTATTTATAATAATATTATTAATAACAACAACAACAACAACAACATCAACAACAACAATAATAATAATAACAATATCATTATTATTATTAAATTATCCAAATTTATTCATTTAAATAATAATAATTTTTTATGTGACATTATTTATACATATACGTATGTATATAATATACGTTTATACACTCATACGCCATGTCAATGTGTCATGAAAGTTCAAGTTGTTACAATCTCCTCAACTTAAGAAATTTTGTCCTCGAAATTTAAATTAAAAGAACATACCTTAAGTGGTAAAAAGATTTGGGAACTGCTCCCACATCCTCATACTCCTGGGTTTGCTCCTCATTATCATGGAATTGTCATTTGACTCTAACCGGATGAATTTCTTTATTTCTCAATTTCTGTATTCTTTAATCAATTATTTGTATAGGCCTTTCTTTATAGCTGATATCCTCTCCAACTAGTAACTGAGTCAAATCTAAAACATGTGTCAGATCCAGATAATATGTGTGCAATATAGACACACGAAACACATTATGAACACCAGTTAACTGAAGTGGTAGAGCAAGCATGTAAACTAATGGACCAATTTTCTCAAGAATCTCAAATAGTCCTACAAAACGTGGAGCTAACTTTCCCTTCACCCCAAATTTCATCTGACCCTTCTGTGGTGAAACCTTCAACAAGACTTGATTACCAACTGCAAACTCCAATGGTCTATGCCGATTATCAAAATAGCTTTCTGGAAATCTTGGGCTGCTTTAAGTTTCTGCCTAACCTCCTTAATCTTCTTTGTGTGATCTGCAATAACCTCAGGCCCCAACAACAGTGATTCTCCAACCTCGTACCAACATGTCGGAGATCTACAAGGTCTACCATAAAGAACCTCAAATGGTGTCATACCAATACTAGCCTGATAACTGTTATTATAAGCAAACTCACACAAATAAAGATACTCATTCCAGTTCCCACCAAACTCCAAAATACAAGCCCTGAGCATGTCCTCAAGCATCTAAATAACTCGTTCAGACTGTCCATCGGACTAAGGATGAATGCAGTACTGAGACAAATATGGGTCCCTAATCGAATCTGTAATGACTGCTAAAACCTTGAAGTAAACCTCGGATCTCGATCCGCAACAATAGATACAAGTACACCATGAAGTCTCATTATCTCTTGCATATACAACTTGCTCAATTTACTCACTGAGTCCTCAATGTTCACTAGAAGAAAATGAGTAGATTTTGTCAACCTATTAACAATTATCCAAATGGCATCATATCTACCTGGACTTCGTGGTAACCCAATAATAATATTTTTCGTGATATGCTCCCACTTCCATTCTGGAATGGATAATGGTCGCATCTGCCCTCCAAGCTGTAACACCCCAGCCCACGGCCCATGCGCCTCTTGAGCCACACGCAGAGATGCATGCCCATCCGGCAGGAGAAAAGTCACGAGGCAGTCATTCGCCAAGAGCCGGAGCGCCACTTAATTCATCTACGCTTTCTATCTTTTTATCTCTTTCAAGTAATGATAAAATCAGTTTAGATAGACATGAATTTTTTTAAAATAAAACTTCCATGTAAATAAAATGGGTCATTAAAGTTTCAAGTAAAATAATAAACTTCAAGTTCAAATTTAAACAATTCTAAGGTCTCTGAAATAAACCCAAAACATCTAATCACATGTAAAATATATAGACCAAAAGAGAAGGCATATGCCTTATTTCAAATTAAATTACAAAATATAATTTGTGTAGAAAGACAATAACAATCTCCCCTGTGAGGTTTCACCAAAAAATCGGAATCGCCTATAGATAGTCAACTAGCACCGTGTTAACCATCACCTGAAATGGAAAAGTGGGGTGAGCTCGAGAGCCTAGTAGATCGTACAGCACATCACTAGCATTATTCAGACCCAAATACCAAACATGCAAACACTTTCATCACATTAAGGCGTTTTAAACACTTGACTATTTTTCATTGCAATTAAGACCAACGGGTTTGTAGGCTCGGTGTCCCCTCATGGTCCGGGAGCGAATTTAGAGGTAACGCCTGAGGGCCGGTTACCTTTTAGGACCCTGGCAGGGCTATGAGGTTCGAAGTGACACCCAGCCCCGCAGCCGGTCTAGTTGAGGACACTCATGATGACATCCTAAGGCCGGTCATCACCCCAGTACGTGGTTTTAGTCTTAATTTAATCTTATTTAGTTAGACAATCACATCGCAAAACATTATATCATAAATAATAATTCCAACACATGTAAATCAATTATACTAAACGTCCATGTAGTTTAAAACAAATAAATTATGCCTTATTACTTAACATGCAACCATACAAGAAACTAAACATTCATTATGTTATATCAACATCCAATCAAACATTCCAACCAAGAGTCACTCAAGAATAAATCCTAGCATGCTCCTAAATGCGCAATTAAATTAAGCAATCATCATGTTTACGATTTAAAATCCAAATAATAATAAGGAGTGTAATAATCATACCCACATATATTTTTCATGCCTCTTGCGCCTTCGCACAGCCCTTCACAGACCTTAGATATTTAATCTAAAAAATATAAATAAAAATAAAAATTATTAAATTATTTTCAGCGCACCTACTACTCATTTTAATATTTAAATCAAAATTAGGACTTTCCAACAATCCTTATTTCCATCAAGTCGTAAAATAAAATCGAACTCTGATCTCTGCAACCTCCAAAACTCCAATAATATTTCTTTTCACGTCAAAATCATCCATTTATATCAAAAGTAAATTTATTATGAACAAAATAAGACTTCCAAATCTAAAATCTAAGCTAAAGTTTAGAAATATTAAGTATCACATGAAAATATTTCTAAACCTCCAAATTCCATCCTTTGTATTCATATCTAGAAAATAATTTATTTTAACTATTACTAACTCAAGGATTTAAGATTAAAAGAATTGTATTTCTCTCAAAAATATCAGACTTCCATAAATTTTCAAAACAATTAAACCTCCTGTCTCGAGCCTTCATAACTCCAAAAATTATCATTCATTCTCCACATCAAATTAATAATATCTCATAACATTAGAGCAAGCAGTCATAAATAGAATAAAATTATAACTACAAAAATCCTTTGATAAAGAGGTTTTGAAATCTCTATTTTCACATACTAATGATTTCTAACTCGCAAACCCGTTCTTCACATCCATTTGACTCAATTAAATCAATTTAAACTAACTACAACATAAGATTCAAGAATTCAAAGCTTTAATACCTCTTCGCTATCACGTCCCCTTTCGTTCCCTTTCCGAAACTAGATTCGATGTCGTAAATCTGTTGCATTCAACACACAAGCATCCACCATTAAAATACATTCAACCAAAAGTTAAAAATCACACTCCCATGGCTGAAAAATGTGCTCACCAGATTCGAAGGAGTTTTGAATAGCCAACTCGCCAAAATCCCTCTTATTGTGTGTTCTTCACGGATCTGGTTTTGAAGCCAAATGGAAAGGGTTTGGATGAGTGCAAAAACCCTTAGATCATGGTTAAGAACTATTGGAAAATTGATTTGGGGCTATTTGGTTGAAGCTTGAGGAGCATTAATGGTTGTTCCCATGAAAAAAAAACCCAGATCTAGGGCTTCGACAACATAGATCTGAGTTTGAGATTGTGAGCCCCTTCTTCCTCACTTCGATTCGTCTTCTTCTTTACGAAAATGCAGTAACACCCAACGGACGAGCTGCTATCTTGTTCTTCTCCTCATGCACCAACAACAAGGTTTTTCTTCACAAATCACGCATAGCCTTCTTCTTCTTCGCCGACGGACATACCAATAGCTGGCTATTCTTCTTTGTGAATCACACATAGCAAATGCAGATGCACAACTCTTCTTCTTCATGACGGGTCGCACCAGCTTGCACTAGATTATTTTCAACCCTTTTTCACCTTCGTTCAATAGCAATAACAAAAACTAGAAGTTGCTAGTTTTCTTTGTCACGCACAAACATAGTAGAACTCTTTGATTCGTTTCTCTATTGTTCATGCACCAGCAGCTGCAATGGCTGCTTCGTTTTGCCCAAATCGCTCCAGCAACTACAATAGGGACGCAACAGCAATAGATCTAGTTTGTTCTTCTTCGTTTCGATCAAAACACCGTAGCAACACACCACACACAGTAATGTTTCTTCTTTGTTTGTCAGCCTTCTATGCACCAGCAGCTCACAAATTTGCTTTCGCCCAGCAGGTTTTCTTCTTCGTAGCACAAGAACGCTCCACTAACAATAGATCTACGCCAGATATGGCATTCTCCACTAGCAATAGATCGTAGAACTTGCGAAGAGCACAGATTCTTGTTTGTTCCCCCTTTTCTTTGTTTCCTTTTTTTTGTTTGCTTTTTGGTTCTTGTCCTAACACTTGAATGAAGAAGGAAGGATTCCTTTTTTTTTTTTGTGTGTGTGTGTGTGTGTGCCCAAAATGTGAAGAACAAATAAGTTATATATATATATATATATTGATACCAACATTGTTGCAACCCACTTTGTAAAAGTAACGCCACTACCAGCATATAATACCATATACGCTACGCCTATATATACAATACTATATCAGCCTCTCACACTCAATACTACTCAATATCCATACAAAAATTTTGACAGAGTCTCCACTAAAATTTGGACTTATCACAAGTAAATTCATCACCTAATAAACACATTATTAATCCACCAGTCCACAACAAATAATATTAAACCACATGCTATCATCAATCATAACTCAGAGCTCATAATTTACAAAGTTTCACTCTTAACTAGTATAAACAGATCCAAATCCCTCTAATGATATTACATATACAGTAATAATTATAATTATACAAAAATATAACCCACAAAATAATTAAACCTACGCGCACAATAATGACTGAAGAGTCGATTACCCTTTATGTGCAGGTTTCTTCCATTTCTCATATGTTCCTGAAATGT
This sequence comes from Tinospora cordifolia, assembly GCA_030144865.1. NCBI lineage: Eukaryota > Viridiplantae > Streptophyta > Magnoliopsida > Ranunculales > Menispermaceae > Tinospora > Tinospora cordifolia. The sequence continues at coordinate 8,802 of JAJIYU010010557.1, read as the reverse complement.
TAAAGATAATAAGTGAGCGACAGCATGTCCAGTGAATAATATTTACCAATGGAATTTAGATGCATTTAAATAATCATGCAAAAAAACCAAATTAGATAAAACGATTAAATTCATCATGCACATTCAAGTCGTACATACATGCATTTAACATAGTGATCATGTTATTTTCAATGTATCCTTTAATAAAAACATGCACATCCACATCTTTTATAAGTAGAGTCAGTCTCACTTCTTGTCTGGCCTCGAGAATAGTAGACTGTACCTCTAATTATCACCCACTCCACAACCATTTCAAGGATTATCATATAGAGAAAGGCTGATACTTTTCATGGCTCAGTCTCACATGGATTATCACATAAGAAGTATTATTCTCTATGGCTTAGTCCATCCAAACGATACCGTATTTTAGATATGCTCTTGCAAATCCAAAACATGCTGCCGTATAAATAAAATTTCATTAATTTCAAACCAAATGCAAAGATGTCAAAACAAATAGCATGCTTACATTCAAATCAATTTTATATCTACAATGCCATATAAATAACAAAGATAAAGAAATTTCTCAGATTACCAACAACTTAACTCGTTGGACACGTATTTCACTTCCTGCTATAATAACTAGTCTCTTCCAAATTAACTGTAAAATTCAAAAATATATAATCCATCATTTCATATACAATATGTATTTCCATCAACATTGGTTGTTTTATTTAATAAAAGTCAAAGGTTTTGATATAATATTATTGATCACATCATACCAGGAATAATTACTATTCACCAAAATTACTGTCCAACCAATTTCCAATATTCACTCCCAAAAAGTTTAGGTTCCAATGCACCGAGATCAACCTATCACATAAACAATTCATATCCATAATCACAATTAATTTATTTTTATAAAGGATTTCTAACGTATTTATTTTTTATATTTAATCATATACGTATATTAGACAACACATATGACTGCGCATTAGCTCGAATATTCTCAATAACCTTTAAAATTAATTTCCTGCGCAAATAACATATTTTTACAGCAAAAAATAAAATAAGTGAGCTTCCAAATCATATTTTTCTTTAATTGTCTAAATTTTCATAAATAATCTCATTGATCAATTATTCACGAAAAATTCATTTGATATCCAAAATTCACAAATTTGGTGTCGATGGGTACGTATTTTCATTTTCTACATTCCTATGGGTTTCAATAAGAGTTTTATTTAGGTTTAACATACCCAAAAGCCTATCCAAAAGTTATAAAACTTTGGGTATTTATTTTAAAATCTACATGGTAAACTAACACAATGTAACCACATATCTGAGATCTACTCATCACCAAGAGTGTTTTGGTATAACCTTTACTAAGTTCTATTCACTGTACGAAAATGCTCAATTTTTTGGTACAACTATAAAATACTGTTCACAGCAAAAAGTACAACCCTAGAATTGTAGTACTCGGCTTACATAACATTTTTGTAACAAGAATTACAAGAAATAACGTACCTGCAAGTTGGATTGGATAGATTTTCTTTTATTCTGGCCCTTCGTTCTCTGTTTCCCGTTTCTTTTTCTCGATCAATTTTCCGTCTCTGGTTTCACGATTCTGGACATCCAAAATACAAATAACGAATTGAAGAAAACACTCCCACTGTCACATTTTACTTACATAACTTGTCCAAATCACCCACGTCACATGCTACACTTGGCAAGGAAAATTACTTAACTACCCTTATCATTAAATGCCACACCAGCACACCTTTGTACTCATGCATGCATATTTTTATGCCAACCTCTCCACATATACATCATCTAAGGCATGTTAATAAACAATATCCTAAATTCAATTTTATCACCACATATATTATACTTCAAATTTTGTATTTTTCCTTGTTCCAAACCAACGTACCAACCTATATATGTATTTTTTGTCCATTTACCAAATTAGCTTTAATTGATTATTTGCTCCACTTGATTGCTCATGATACATATATTTAAATCACCATATATTTGTTACCCCATCCAAATATATATATATATAACCCATTATTTAATTTAAGTAATTTAATTTAATTAATTTCTACACATTTATTTACTTTAATTAATTTATATATGTAATGTGTATTTTTAATACATGTGTGTAATTAACACGTACATACACACGTAATCCGTATAAATACGTATATTTATACTCATTTATTTCTCTTTAAATTAATTTACGTGTCTAATTAAAATATGGAGTGTTAGAAATCTCCCCAACTTAAGGAATTTCATTCTCAAAATTTAAATTAAAATAACATACTTCAAGTAGTGAAAAGATCTTTACTCCCGCATCTTATCTTCATGCTCCCAGGTTTGCTCTTCATTATTATGGAATTGTCACTTAACTCTGACTAATGGAATCTCCTTGTTTCGCAGCTTCTATACCCTTTTGGCTATGATCTGAATAGGTTTTTCTTCATAAATAGTGTCCTTCCCAACTTGTATCTGTGTTAAATCTAGAACATGTGTCGGATCTGATTTATTATATTAACCATATGATATTCAAATATATATATATATATATATATATATATATATATTACTTAGTTGATAAATTTATATTTTTTTATTTTGTTATGACGTGCTTGCGTAACAAAAAATTTGGGTTATTACATAGGCCTCTGGTGTTCTGCCTTTACCTGCTGACAAACTCCACATTTCTATACATATTCAACTGTATCCTTTTTCATTCCATGCCACCAGACTGTTCTTTTCATATCATGGTACATCTCGGTCGCTCCTGGATGAATAATATATTGTGATTTGTGTGCATCCTAACGTAACTCAGCTCTAAGCTCTCGGTGAACTGGTACCCATATCCTCCCTTAGAATTGTAAAATACCATCAGAATCTCGATGCTAATCATTTCAATTAGAACTATCAGCCTAAGCATCATACATCCCGAAGTCTGGATTATGTTGCTACAAATCTTTAATTCTTTAACTTTGACCATCTGTCAACTTCATACACATTTGAGCGCATATGCCCAATTAAACATCAACAGAAAATGTACTCACAACTGTAGCTTGTTCTAACATCCGCCATTTATAAGTCATTTGAAAAGCCACATCTCCAACTTCAGTCCACTTCCTGCTTAATGCATCAGTAACGACATTGGCTTTCCCAAGGTGATACTCAAGATAAAGATTATAATCTTTAAGAAATTCTAACCATCTGTGTTGCCTCATATTCAACTCTTTTTGATCAAACAAGTACTTCAGACTTTTATGATCTGAATATAATGTAAATCTCTCACCATAAAGATAATGTTTCCAGATTTTCAAAGCAAACACCACCGCAGCTAATTCCAGATCATGTATTGGGGTAATTTTTCTCATGTACCTTTAATTGCCTAGATGCATAAGTTATTACTCTACCCTCTTGCATCAAAACACACACCAAACCTGCATGTGACGCATCAGTGTAAATGACTAGTTCCTTTGCAGGCTCTGGGGGTACTTGTACTAGTGTAGTAGTCAACTTTCTCTTCAAGGCCATGAAAGCTTCTTCACATTCATTAGTCCACACAAAAAACACAGTGTTCTGAGTTAGCCTAGTCAATGTAGCAGCTAATTTAGAAAATCCCTCCACAAACTTCTTGTAATATCCAACTAAATCCAGAAATTTTCCAATTTTAGTCACTGTGGTTGGTCTTGGCCAGTTGATAATAGCCTCAACCTTTGAAAAATCTATGGAAACACCCTTTGCAATTACCGAATGACCTAAAAACTTCACTTCATCTATCTAAAAGTTACATTTACTAAACTATGCATACAATCTGTGTTCTCTCAAGGTTTGTAGAATAGTCTTGAGATGTTGTTCATGCACTTCCCGAGTTTTGGTAATAAGAATATCATCAATGAAGATAATGATGAAGTGATCAAGATATGGTTTAAACACCCTTTGCATTAAATCCATAAACATAGCAGGTGCATTGGTTAACCCAAATGACATAACCAAAAATTCATAATGTCCATACCTTGTTCGAAAAGTTGTCTTGGGAATATCCTCTTCTCTAATCCTCAACTGATGATATCCCAATCTTAGTTCAATCTTTGAGAAATATTTGGCTCCAATTAGCTGATCAAACAAATCATCAATTCAAGGAAGTAGATATTTATTTTTTATAGTTACCATATTCAACTGATGATAGTCTATACACAAACGTAGACTCCCATATTTTTTCTTCACAAACAACATTGGTGCTCTCCAGGGCGACATACTTGGGATAATAAACCCTTTACTCAACGATTCATCAAGTTGCACCTTAAGTTCTTGCAACTCCTTTGGGGCCATACGATAAGGTGGAATAAAGATGGGTTTAGTTCCAGACATAAACTCAATAATAAAATTAATCTCCCTTCTATGAGGTATTCCAAGTAAGTCATCAGGAAATACATCTAGAAATTCATTTATCACAGGAATTTCTGATAAATGAATCCCCTATTCCTTTTCATCCACTATCTTTATGCCAGCTAAACATTGTGCTTTCTCATCAGTAATTAATCGACCTCGAGTGGGAGTTCTCAAGATATCCATGCTTCTATACACAAAAGAAGGTTGTCTTGGAATCTGAAAAACTACTCTCTTGGCAAAACAATCAAGATAAGCATGATAAATTGCAAGCCAATCCATACGTAGTATGACATCAAACTCCAAGAACTCTACCACCCTTAAATCAACATACATTTCATATCCTTCACATTTAACAACACATTTCTAACATATCATATTAGGATAAATCCTTTCTCTAGCAGTTGTATTCAATATCAAGTGTGTACTAGTTCTAACAAGAGTAAGTCTTAAGCTATCTACCATGCTACCAAAAATAAATGATAATATGGTTCCAGCATCAATCAAGACATACATCACAAAATGACCCACCAACTATACTCCTACAGTGTTTTACATTTCCTTCCTTATTTACACCCCAAAATGCATCCATAACTTAGGTTATAATTATTGCCTTACATACAACAAAAAGAAACTTTGTCCCTACTACAGTTACTCTAACGACCGACCACAGCTATTACAGACTCATTTTGCTTGTTTGCTTTTTCCCATTGAGGGTTTCGCTTCCCTCTTTTTTTTGTCAATATTCACATTAGATGAGCTATTGCCATGTACTGCAACGACAACTATTGGAATTGTCGCTACTTCCCCGACATTTCCAGACTGTTCTAGCTTTAGTTGATGCAATACTTAATTCACCAGAACTTCTAGGCGAATCAACTATGCTTGCAAATGTTCATGACTGCGATAAATAGTGTCTAGAATGGCATTAACCCATGCTGGATGAGGCTCACTAGGTCCTGGTCGATTTGACATTCTGTAAACCTGGTAGGTTCACAGTCAAACAAACCAACTTAGTACATAGTCAGCATCTAACACGCACACACCCATCCGTAATAGCAATCAGTCAATCAAAACATGTTCCCTAACTAAGGTAACTCCCTAAAGCTCATAAAATTAAGGTTCGTAATACTAAGGCTCTGATACCACTGTTGCGACCCCTTCTCAGCTGACATGTCAGGAAACCCTAGAAGTCTTTCCAACCATATCACTCAATTATTCTAGAAAATTTTGGTAGAGTCTCCTCTAAAAATATAACATGTCACCAAATTCAAATCATCTAATAATCACAATCAATATAAACAAAAACATATATTTTTTTTATAAAATAAATCATACATCCACACAACCCATAATTTGTTCTAACATCACATCCAGAAGATAACACATCTATATACATCTCCAAATCCAAAAAATTGGCTAATTATCACAATTACAACATACTATTAATTTCTAAAGAAACTAATATTGATATCACATCTTCCCTTTTCCTTTCCTGTTAAAACCTAGAGAAAATGATTGAGAGTAGAGTGAGCAAACAACAAGCTCAGTTAATAATCTGGCTTATGGTATTATTTAACCATCATATATATATAAACATGCAAGGCAAAATCAAATTTAGATCACTATTAAATGAAATAAAAATAACATACATGCATCATGTAATGTGTGAACATGCATTCAATTTCAATAACATGCAATCTTTGTAAAAACACGAGTCATCTTCCTCCTTCCAGATAACAAAGCGAATTCGCTCCTCACTGCGCAAATAAGGAGTGCACCAACATCTTGTTATCCAATTATCTATTCATTTCTTTCTGATTCATCTCGTGCCAAGAATGCACCAACCAGGATTACCACAACGGTCAATTCTGTGAGTTTGTTCCCAGAGACTATGATCAATAGAAATGCTGCTATGTTAATAACCTACTTAGATATGTAATTGACATGCTACAATGCATGAAAACTATTTCATGGGATTCAAATAAGCATGAAATGCAATATATCGTTCTATTTAAATAAAACTAGACATTTTAATATAATACCAATGTCAAACATAACACCATAAGTAAAGATTACTCACTAAGTTAATGCCCTACTTGTTCCTATTATCTAATAATAATTTGTCTTCACAGCACCAATATAATCTTATCACCAAAAACCATTTTACATGCATCAAATCAATTTCAACTTATTTGAATTTATTTTTTTATAAATCATTCGCAACCTATTTACAACTTATATTTAACCTAATATATATATACATATATATATATATATATAATCTCATTTATTGGTGCACAATAACTTTGATATACTCAGTAATCTTTAAGATTATTTTTCTGCTTACATAATATATTTTTATAGCAGAAACTATTGAAAATAAGCCTTCCAAATATATTTTTAATAATTTTTTCAAATTTTGATAAATAGCCCAATTGGTCAAACATTCACAAAAAATCTAATTGATATTCAAAATTCACGAACTTGGTGTCGATAGATACGTATTTTCATTCTCTACATTCCTATAGATTTCAATCAAAGTTGTATTAGAGTTTACTATACCTAAAAGCTCATCTAAAGATTATCTAACTTTGAGTATTTATTTTAGTGGGTATAAGAGAAAGAATAAAATCTAACTGTATATTTGGAATTTATATATCACTAGTAGTGTTTTGGTATAATTTTTACAGAGTTTTATTTACTGTGAGAAAATATTTAATTTTTGTGTATTACTATAAAATACCTCCTACGCTAAAAATTAGACCCCCTAAATTCATAATACTCAGCTTGTCTAGCATTTTTGAAATAAAAATTAGGAAAAAAAGCTTATCTATGTGTCGAATATCTCAAAAAATCAGATTTCTTTTTCTGTTTTCCTCTTCATTCGATCTCCTTTCTGGTCCATAGGTGCAAGTAATAAAAAAAAACTCAAACTTATCGTGGAAGAAAGTAATCGGCCCCCTTTTGATTATATATATAGTGTCAATTTACCGAAAAGCCCTTAATAACTTTTTTAAATTACAAAAAACCATTCTCTCAACAACTCACATGATATTTATATGTATATATAATATATCTTGCTTTTAATTTGCGGTCCAAACAACACCAACGCCCTTCATCTATATAAAAATAATGTATTTGTTTTCTTCAATTTATCACCAATTACTCAATTATACAAATACATATTTGTTTATATTTATTTATTTATTTTAATCCATTTCACACCATATAATCAGGCAAATAAAAATCAAATATATATACTAATATAATTATCCATTATATCTTATTATAACTTATGACAATATATTTTCCTATTTTTCATTAATTTATCCACACCATTAATTTATATTTACACACCTTATTTATAATAATATTATTAATAATAGCAACAACAACAACAATAATGATAACACTATCATCAGTATTATTAAATTACCCAAATTTATTCATTTAAATAATAATAATTTTTTTTCACGTGACATTATATATATATATATATACGTACGTGTATGATACATGCTTATACACTCATAAGTTATGTCAATATGTCATGAAAATTCAGGTTTTTATATATTCTTTTAATACATTCTATTAAATGAACATATAATGGTAAATATATTTCTTAATTATGTATCTTAAGAACATCGTAGTGTGATTTCATTAAGATGTTGATTTGATATGCATAATGGTTGTTCGACACGATATACTTGCTTTGATTAAAATGATAACAATATGTTTGATAATGATTCGATAATAAAGAGCTGATGAGATGCTATACTTTGTGAAGTGAAATTGATTTTTTGGCCTAATGTTTAGAATTATGATGTTAATTATAATTTCATGAATATTGAACTTGATTTTAATCATAAAAATTAGAATTAAGTTAATATGAGAATCTAGTAATAGGTGATAACCTATTTTAAGTGTCGTTACTAGACCCTAAATAATATTGCTTCAACATTTGGATTGGGTTACCTTTGGTACGCTTTGTAGACTGGTTGCATTGCAACCTTTATTTGATTGAATATATGCACATTACTCATCCACTAAGTAGATGATTTGTGATGCACGATGCCCAAGATGACTGAAGGGCCACTAAAACCAAAACAAACTTGTTTGAATGAAACAACTAATGCTTTGAAGTCTTTGATGTTTTTTTGTTCTTGTTTTTGGTTATTTGATTTAGATGATTTCATTGGACTAAGTTAATTGTACATTTGGTTTATGTTAGTTGGTGAGAATGAAACTCTTTTGAGCAAGAAGTTGAAATACTAAAACCTTTGAACTATCTTCAAAAACTGTGGACTTATTACTTAGATTTTTGTGGAAAATGACATGAATAATCAAGAATTATATTACATAGTTATTTACAGACTTGATTGATGTTATGATGACAAGAAAATAAAAAAA
>JAJIYU010010556.1:0-16033 GCA_030144865.1 Tinospora cordifolia | reverse complement strand
GGGGGGGGGGGGGGGGGGGGGGGGGGGGGGGGGGGGGGGGGGGGGGGGGGGGGGGGGGGGGGGGGGGGGGGGGGGGGGGGGGGGGGGGGGGGGGGGGGGGGAGGGGGGGGGTGGGGGGGGGGGGGGGGGGTGGGTGGGGGGGGGGGGGGGGGTTTCTCCCCTAGGGGGTTGTACTAAAGGGACCCGTCTTTGCATTTCTCTGCTGCCTTTTAACCCCTTGACTTCCTCATAAAATTTTTTTTTCTTTCCTCTTCTTAGAGTCTCTCTTGTTTGGAAAGGTATGCTTGAATATACTCTTGAATCTTCAAGCCCCTTTTCCTTATATGGAGCCACTACCGTAGTCTTCATGTAGTCCCAAAGCTCATCGCACCCTTTTGGCTGTTGTGAGGCTTGGGATGATAGGATACTTTGGGAGTCCTCACCTTGGGGTGAGGTGTAATATCCCAGAATTTTGTCAAATAATTAAAAGTAAATAAGTTTAATAAAATTAAATAAAATAAGTTAAGTGAATTAATTTCGAAGATTTTAAGAAATTTTTTGGTGCAAATTATGGATTGACAAATGAAAAATAATATGTTATAGAGATATTATAAAATGAAAATTTTAGTGCAAAAATCATACATGTTTCGATATAGAAAAGTTACCCAAAAATAAAAAAAATAATATGAAATATCTGAAATATTGAGGTATAGAAATATATAAGAGAAATAAAAATAAGAAACCTAATTAAAAAACTTATTATATACTAATTTTAAGAAAATTGGTTAATTTAAATAGTCACACAAGAAATAGAAAGTTGACAAAAAATAGCAATGTATAAAATAAAATAGACAAATAAAGCCTTAATTTGATATTTAAATAAAAATGTCAAATAAGTAGAGTTAATTTAAAAAAAATGACATTTAAGTAGGTCTCTGAAAAAAAAATAAAAATAAGTAAAAAAAATTTAAGGAATTACTTTCACTTCTTAAAAAAAATTATTTAATACAAAATTTGGACAAAATTTTAATTTATAGCCTAATGGAAAAAAGTAAAATAAAAAATAATAGTGTAAAAATATAAGATGAAAATAAGAAATCTTATTATTAAAGAAATATTAGTAAGATTATTTAGTACATTAAATAATCAATAAATTTATTTAATAAATTAAACTATATTATTAGTAAGTAATTTAATCAGTATGTGTAATTCATATATTAAACTATATTATGTGAAAACTTAGGCGTAATTTATTGTGTAGCTTAATTGAATATATATATTATAAAAGAAAATAGAAATGATAAATTTATTAGTCACATTATTAAATGAATCTTGATTAGCAAGTTATATATTTATGGGTTACAAAAGTAAAAGTGAAAAATATTATTAATGAGTTATTTAAGTAAATTATCTAATTAACTAGTTGATTGGATTTAAAACATCACTCAAAAAAAAATGAAAACAAAATATATAGAATTTACAATTTAATAGAATATAAATATAAATTAGAGATTAGAAAAATTTCAGAAAATTTGGGGATAATATAAATACTAAGAAATTCAGATAATGAAAATAAAGGAAATCTTAAAATAAAAATATAAAAGTATTAGTAAGTTTATATTATATAGATATAGGTTGAAAAAAAAATTTAGCAATATATAGATTAAACAAAATATGGGCACACCGCTCAATATATATATATATATATATATATATGTATGTATGTATGTATGTATGTATGTATGTATGTATGTATGTATGTATGTATGTATATATATATGGATTGCTTTCAGAAAAAAAAATGTGGCACCCTGAACGAAAAGAAAGGAAAAAAAATAAAAATAAAACAAAATAAAAATTTGGTGGCACACCGCTTGAAAAGAAAACCAAAATTAAAAAAAAATCAAGTGGAAATTGATCTTGATCTTGATCGACCCAAAATAAATAATAAAATAAAATAAACTCTAAATACTTGATCTTGCTAATTTATATGCAAGAAAAAAATTAGAAAGTTGCCTTTGGGCTTGCCACCCAAAGTTACCAATTTTCACTCTTCCAAACTCTATATATAGGGGCCCTGCGCTCACAATCCTTTCATCCTAGTAAGAACTGATACATCCTTCTTGCTTTCTCTCTCTCTCCCTCTACCTCCCTCTTGGCATTCTTTTCTTTTGGGGCTGTTCTAAACAACAATTGGGGTAGAAGTAACGGAGTACTGCAGAATTTCTGTCACAGTTAGAGTTGAAGTAACGAAGTGCTACTGGATATTTTTCAATTGATTTGTTCAACAAAGGTGGAAGTGATTTCTCAAACCCCTATTCTACTTCTTTAGTTTAATACCATGTTCATGCATATTTAAATTATGTTTGGCGTGTTTGAATAACATGATTCATTTATTTATTTTTTTAAAAGATATATTTTAGATTCGCATGTGCACCATGAAATCATGTCATGATTAGATTATACATGTTTAGATTTATTTTTTTTAAAATTATGCATACTAAGTGTTTGCTTTGATGTTTTGAATGTTTATATGTTAAAATTACTTTTATTTATTTTTCTTGAGTATGATTTATTTATGATCCATGATTATGAGATTTAAAGAAAGATGTTGAGATTAGGAACCACGTACTGTTACAGGGAACATGAGGGTCACTGTGGGTGTTCTTTACATGTGATTAGTTTACATTGGTGATGTCTCAAAATACTTGGAATATAGGTTAGGCCCTAAGTCTAATGAAATTTGACAAGAAAATGTCTTTTCACTCAAGGGAGGTATTTTAATAAAGAACATCAAGGGCTTTAAAATCCTTTTAGTCTAATTTACAATTATAAACAAAATGTTGTTTCAAATGCCTAATGATTTACAAGTATTTGAATTTAACTATATTATTAATGCTGAATTAGTAATTTAGTGGTTTTGAAAAAGATCCACGGGGTTATGTGCTCATCCCTTCCTTTTATTTTTTAAGAAATTGAATCACATGAAGACCATAAATAATAGTTAAATTTTTTTTTTCTTATGATTTAAAAAGTTTCTAATTTCTATGTAAGGGCATGTTACCCAAGTTTTGAATTTTTCGCTGTAATAATTTTTTTTAAGATTGAATTATGTAATTAATTTTATTTAATTAATAGAGTTATGGATTTCTTTTATTTCTTGTATTATTGCCTTATTAAATTCGTAAAATTGAATTATATACTCATAAATACAGATAAGGCATGAAATAATTGAAATAGAAAGTCAAGTTATGTACTTGTAAAGTAATACTAGGCCCAACCCGCCTTATGGTAAAGTCCAAATTGAAAGTCTCGGGGTTGGGGTGTTACAAATGTTGTATCAGAGCCTAGGCATTAGTTGCTGGGCAAAAAAATTAGAAAGTTTCCTCTGATACCAAATGTGGTATGAGAGCCTAGGCTTTAGGTGCCTTGGACTAAAAATAGAAAGTTAAGCCTAAACATGTGTTGATTAGGTTATAAATAGAAAGTCAAACCTTAGTTGCTTGACAAGAATTAGAAACTCAAATTAGGGCTTTACATTGAATTGAATTAAAATTTTAGTGCTCTTCCTTCTATTTTTTAAAATTGAAAAATGTTTTAAAAAGTGTTTTAAGGAAAAATATATTTTTAAATGTTTTGTTTGGATACAAAGACTACAAGTTGAGTTGATAATGAGTAAGTCTTGTCCCGAGTAAAGCATTGAAAGGAAGGTAGGTTATCCCACCCTAGAAAGTGCAGTTGCTAAGCAAACTTCGGTGTCGTTGTAACACCCCGGTACCTCGCAAACGTGCTACGTCGCGAGTAGAAGTAAAATAAATGATTAATTTATTTATTATAAAATAATAAATAATTTAACACATATAAACTTATTTTATTTATGACAATGAAATAGTTGTAATGAATTAGTGCATATAATTAGTAACATAAAATAATTATAACACATAGTTTTATGGCAATGAAATGAATGAAAAAAAAAATCAAAATTCTATAAAGTTATAAATTGTAATAAGGATTAAACAATTAGTAGATATAAATGAATAATAAGTAAGGATATGAATTTTTGGGATTAAAGTTAATAAAAAAAATCTGGAAATTTCGGGGATAACCAGAAATTTCCAGATGCTCTGTTTTTTTTTTTTTTGAAGATCGACCAGAATGAAGAACAGGAACGAGGAAAAAAAACCAGAAATTTTGTGGTTTGATATTGGGGTCTTGGTTTGATGATCAAAAGAGGAAAGAAAATCTAGTTTTTTGAGTTTCGTTGATATGAAGCTTTAGTGTTGAGCTGAAATGAAGAAACAAGAAGGAAGAATCAAGAATGAAATGAAGATGAAGAGCATCAAGGGTGCTTCGCTTTGGGGTAATGATTAAAAGAAGAAGAAGGAAATTCCAGCTACAAATTTGGTGCCTTCTAGTCGTGCGAAGAAGAACGAGTGAGGCATGTGCTATGATTTGTAACCAGAAACAAGGAAAGAAAGTGTGATCTGTGATTCACGAAGAATTGAAACATGGAATTTGAGCTAGTGCGAGCTGGTGCAAATGAACAAGGCAGTTTGGGGGTGATTTCAGATTTGGAATTTGGGGGCTGCTGGTCGTGATTCAAAGAAGTGGGTTTTGTTGCTGCTATTGTGTTCAAACAAAGAAGAAAAACGATGAGGGTTGGATGAACAGATGGTGGAAATCTAAAACATGATTGTGGTTGTGCATTTCTGTTGCTGGCCGTGACAACGAAGAAGAGAAGATGGGTGTGTGTGATCTGGTTTGCTGGTGCTACCAAATGAAGAGATGAGGGGCTGAAGTAAAAGAGAACAAAACCACGATTTGGGGCATTAATTTTTGGGGTCGTTGTGTGTGTTGGGTTTGAGCACAAAACAGTGAAGAACAATGCCTAAAGTATGTTTTTGAATATGTTTTGGCTGTAACGGAAGAGGATGAAGACTAGTAAATGGGGCGTTAAGAACAGAACGACATAGCAGAAAACAAAGGAAACATGTGCAGCGGGTTCATGATCAAGAAGGAGAATGAGCTGAGCGTGATTTAATTTTCTAGTGATGTGCAAATTGAATCCGTGAAGATGATGATCGAACAAGAAGATTGGATTCATCGTTGGCGTCGCTCATGCGAAGGATATGACGTATGGTATATTTCAATCTTAAATATTGGATAACATGAAATTTATTTGATTTTAGATGATTTTAGAATATAAAGAATGAAATTTGAGAACTTAAACTCTCAGTAGTTTAAAATATAAAAATCTGAAGTCTCATTAAATATTTTATGTTGGAACTAGTATTTTGAACCATGTGAGTTTTTGAATAGATATTAAAATACGAATATTGAAGTTTATCGAGGATTAGAAAATTAAAATCTGATTTGGAGGTTAAGTGTAAATAATAAATATTAGAATTTTTTTATTTAAATAGAAATTAATTGAATCAATAAAATTAGTTGAATTTTTTTTAATTAATAATCTAAATTAAATAAATTCAATAGTAGACTAGTCATTGATTTTGAATATTAGAATCAGTTGATTTAATAAAATTAAAGTAATTAATCTTCTAAATTAGGATAAGTTATAACTTAATGAATTAAATTAGTTAAAGACATGAAAAATAAACTTTAGGAGTTTAAAAGTCTTTTATAAGAAAATAATGAAATCTTAGACCTTGAAACTAAACTTGGAACAATTAGAAGTCTTATTTTGTTCATAATTAAATTAATTATGATATTAATAAATTATTTAAATCATGAAGATTAAGTTATTAGAAATTTAATTTTTCGAAAAGACCTGTAAATAAATTATCAAAAATTATGATGATGAAGTTATTAGAACGCTGATCACATGATAAAAGCTAGTAAATAAATTATTAAAGTTGAAACTTTAAACTAAGGAAATTTAGAAGACTTAGAAACTATTTTAATTAGAATATAACAAATTTCAGAATTCTCGAATAACCTTGAATTAGTTGAAAGAAATATTTTGGACTCCATAAGCATCTTAGAAATTATTTAAACTTAAGAATAATTCTATTTAGTGTTAAATTTCAGATGTATGTATATATTTTAGAGTATCGAAGATCTCGAAGAAAAGCAAGGAGCCACGAAGATCGGCGAAATCAGGTGGGTGTGACTTCCTTGCTCATTTGTATTATATGGGTTTAAGATTCAAAGCATTTGATTGAATAGTTCTAGGTTATTAGAATTTTACTAGGAAATTGATTGAAATTGTTTGACTCATTTGAATAATGTGTAATGTGTGATGAACTATTTAATCTATGCATAATTAGTTGTGACATGATCTTGCATTTAGATTCACTCAATTATGGCATGCGCGACTAGGCAAATGTGTATCTATATCCCATTGTTTAATTATGTACCTTATCATGTGAACTTGCAAGTATAGTTTAGGTTATATGTTCTAGTGTAATTGCATGATGATTGATGTGATTGAGATTGTTTGTAAAACGAAAAACATAAGACGATGGTTTATTAAGAATCCATGTACCGATGCGATTGACGAGCCGTAAAGCGGATCGTAGGTATTCCCACCCTGAGCTACCTGCGACAGCTCGAAGTCCTTGTGAGACAGTACGAGTCTAGATAAGTACCCTCACTTGGACTATGATACTGAGACATGATTGATTTTAGATGGTACCACCTGAGGCCTCTATGATTATGATTGGATTGGATCACAGGGAATACCGAGAGACATCTCAACCCTCTTCCGGTTTTGACTTCGACAAAAATTAAATGAATGTTTGAAATGCCTAATGTTCGAAAGTGTTTGTAATGTTTTGGATTGAGTCTGTATAATGCATGTGATGTGTAGGATCGATCCACTGAGCTTTTGAGCTCACTCCCATTCTATTTTTCAGGTACACTTGGACTTAGAATATGGTGTCTTATGTCAAAAGACTCGCACTCAGATTGGACACCTCATGGGGAGGTTGTCAGGGATAGGTGACTGAGAGGTTATGTTTTATGTATTATATTGGATTGTTTTAATGTGTTTACATTGATTTAACTTTGAGTGTTTTATCTTTAAATGACTTTACTTGTTTAACGGTTTTGGTTTAAATGAAAGGTTTTTAAGTATTTCCGTTGCATCAATTATGCATTGTTTGTGAAATTCAATGAATACATAGAGAAATGATTTTGATCCTTGGTTTGTTTTAAAACACCTACACAGACATTAACTTGAGAACGAACTGTTATGAGCGTGAATTCGAAGAAAAAGATTTTGACAGAACAAAAACCTAGAGTAACATCTCGATTTTTGACGGACGACTATCCGCACGTGAGGTAACATGTGAACGGAGGTTCGGTCGAAAATTGGGGTGTTACACTCGTCGTCTAATCTGGAGGTTGTCCCACAAGCTTATATGAGTAGTCGGAGTTGAAGAACAATCTTATTTTCTATAAAAGAAAATTTGAAGGTGGAAAGTTAGGGAAAGAAAGTAAATAAAAGTCGAAAAAGATGCCAAATGTGGTATCTTGACTAGACAGAGGTTGTAAGTCAACCAGAATGAACCCTAGGTCCAGAGAAATACCTTAGGTAGAAACGTGGTGTAGCCAGGGGTGCCACACTGGATCAAAACATAAAGCTTTAGGGCATAGATGTAATACCCAAGGACCTTGCGAGTGTGCCATGTTGCGAGCGAATAGATAGATAAATAAAAAAAAAAATTGGTGACGATTGATCGAAATCTTATTCAAACAAAATGTTAGCAGTTTAGATTATTTTATTTTATATATAATTATATTTATGGTGAATGAGATTTAACAGTTAAATTTTTGTGGTCGATGGAAATCTTATTGTGAATAAAATTTAAATTGAAAAGAAAAAAAAATTTATAACAAAAATAAACAATTTATACATACGATAGAAGTCTTAAAATGAATAAGGAAATTACACTATTAACATATATCTACAAGTTTATAATATGGTTTAATATGGTTGGCAATTAACTATATATATATATATATTAAAGTTTTTAAATAATTTGATATTGATTTATACTAAAGCATTAAATAAATAAATAAAATGATTAGTATTGATTTCATGATATGGATATATATATATATCACGAAATATGGAAATTTAAAGATCAGGCGCCAAACCAAAATTTTTAGGTTCGGTGGCCGGATCAATGATAAATGAATCAGGAAATCTCTAGAGTAGTTGAGTTTGGCGTTGGACAGTTGAAGCTTCGGGAAGATTTCAGCTCTCTAGATGGATGAACCGACCGCTAATGGGATGAAATATAGGCTCTGGTTGGGTGTTGAGCTGTAGAAGACGAAGAAGAAGCCTTAAGCTGCTGGCCATTTCAGATGCTGCCACTGCTACTGAAAATGGAGAAGAGGAATTGAAGGTGAAGATGTAGCAGCTGCTGCTATTGTGGGGAGAGAAAAAGGAGTAGAGCACTAGCTGCTGCTGGTCATGTTGCCGTAGCAGATTGAAGAAGAAGCAATGCCGATAAGATGAACAGAAGGCAGGGGAACGGAACAGGGCAGCGCTACTCTGTTGTTGTAGCTGTTGCAACTACAACTGCTGCTGGTTGGGGTCTGTGAAACAAAGGAAAGAAGAACATGCTGCTGCTCGGATGTATGGTGGCACGAACAGAGGGACGACAGAAAGAAAGAGCGGGAATTGAGAAGATGAAGAAAGAAGCTGGAAACGAAGAACCATGTGCTTTGGTTTTGGACGACCAGCAAGAAGAATGGAGGGGCTACTGTGGTGTTGCTGCGTTGAAGGAGAAGAAGAAGCAAGAAGAACGAAACCAGATGATTGAAAGCAAGCCAAGATTGCTGCTGCTACTACAGGGAATGGAAATGGAGAAGATGAAACTGCAGTGAGACACAGCCGAGAACAGAATAATGTTGTTCTGCTACTGTTAGTGCTGCAGCTGCTGTTGTGGACTGGTGGAACGACAAACATGAAGAGGATGGGCTGCCGTGCGTGAGGAAAGACAAACAGAAGAAGAAGAAAGCTGAAGCAGGATAGAAAATAGAGGAACGAGAGAGAAGGGAATGAATCGTGATGCTGCGGATGCTGCTACTGCTGCTGCTTGATGATGAAGATGAAAATGGTTGCTGCTGCTATGGGAGACTACGAACAACAGAAAAATGGCTCAAGCTGCTACGTTCTGGGTTGGAGTTGAAAATAGAGGATGAGCTGGAACTTGATGATCAAGCTGAGAAACCATCATTCGAATTCAGAATCTGGGTTTCTGGAAATGGAGAGTAACTGTTGCTATTTCATTTTGGGCAGATTGGAATAAGAGAAGGAGGAAGATTGAAGAAGCGGCAGTGCGTTTGGTGAATTATTGCTGTGATGTGCGTGTAGCCAGCTGTGATGAAGAGGAAAGAACTAGATTTCTGGTTTTAAGGGACCGTGAAATAAGGAATGTGAAGCAATGAGTTTCTGGTTTTGATTTTCTTTCTTGATTGGTGGTTGGGTTGGAGCACGATTGAGATGGAGCCCTACTTGGTTGAGTTGCAGATTTTCCAGCAAAAGTTGAGGGAACGCCATCAAATTGTGCTTGGATCGTTGGTTCGGCTGGTTGATGGAAACAGGTAAGGTAAGAATGAAATTCTATTTTTGACAAAGTAATATAGCTGTAAGTTGAGTGAAGTTGTTGCATTCTAATTTAATAACAGTGAAAAATTAGCTCAAAAAAAGAAGAAAAAAATCAAATTCTGGATTTAAGTCTTAGATTGAGCTGTATGCTATGACAAACTAGTTTGGGAATTTTGGATATTGGAACAACTTAATGTGAATTTCATTCATGGAAAAGAATTGGAATTCAGATGTAGTTTCAATCTTTAAATTTCTAGTTTCATGTTGGGCAGAAGTAGAGCAATCATCGCTCGAGATTTCTAGATTTAAAGTGGTGAACGTGAATTTCAAGCAAAATATTGGATCAAAAGGTGCGACGTGTATTTTATTTATTTGATTTTTTAATTAGTAAATTTTTGTAATTTTGAATTAAGATATATTAGAACCAACACTATGAAATGAATTGAACTCAAACTTCAGTAGTGAAAAATCTGAAAAGAAAGAGGTAATATTTTAGAAAAGTAGATTCAAGAATTTAGTCAATTCATATTTTAGGAAATCTTAATGAAGTCATAAACTAACAAAAAATATTCTAGTGCGAAAATGATAACAATAATAATAAACCTTGGTAAATTTTAATCTCTTATGAAAGGAGAGAAATTTTGAATACGAATAGGATTAAAGTTTTGACAATTAGAAGTCTTATTTTTTTCGTAATTAGTTTATTTAAAAATATGAATAATTTACTTAAATAAAAAAACTAAGAAATTTAAGAACACTTAATTAATAAATTGTTCAATTATAGATTATAGATTTTGAGTATCGAGCATTTCAAAAGGAAGCAAGGTCGCCCTGAAGAACGGCAAACTCAGGTGGGCGTGACTTCCTTGCTCATTTGTATTATATGGATTTAAGATTCAAAGCATTTGTGTGAATAGTTCTAGGTTATTAGAATTTTATTAAGAAATTGATTGAAATTGGTCTATGTGGATGATGAGTGATCTACGATGATTTATTTCGACTTATGCATAGTCATCTCATGCCATGATTGAATATCACAATTTGCACTGAGATTTACTTAATTATAACATGCATGAATAGAAAGATATGCATTTAAATGCCATTGGTTATTCATGCGCATTATCATGTTGACTTACAAGCCTAGTTTGAATTATATTCTCTAGTGTATGTATGATGTCTGATATGTTTGAGATTGTTTGTAAAACTAAAATAAGATGATGGTTTATTAAGAATCCATGTACCGGTACGATTGACGAGCCTCAAGCGGATTGAGGTGGCATCTCCTATATGTCACCGCTTGAGATTGTCGAGCCACAAGGCAGATCGTAGGTATTCCCAACCGGAGCTGACTGTGATTGCTCGAAGTCTTCGGGAGATAATACGATGCATGGTAAGTACACTCTTTTAGGCTGTGATGTGAGTGTCGATTGATTTTAGACGGTTATTGGAACCCTCAGAGTAGATTGGATCACAGGAAATACCGAGAGACATCTCAACCCTCTTCTGGTCTTACAGTACAACTAAAACAAATGAATGTTTGCACGCTAATGTTTGAAAGTGTTTGTAATGTTTTGGATTGGGTCTGTATAATGCATGTGATGTATAGGATCGATCCACTGAGCTTACGAGCTTACTCCCACTTTATTTTCAGGTACACTTGGACGTAGAGTATGTTGACTTATGTCAGAAGATCCGCACTCAGATTGGACACCTTAGGGGGAGGTCGTCCGGGATAGGTGACTGGGAGGTTATGTATTATTTATTATGTTGGATTGTTTTAAGGTATTTACATTGGTTTAACTTCGATTGTTTTATTTTTAAATGGCTTTACTTATTTAACAATTTTGGTTTAAATGAATGGTTTTATGTATTTCTGCTGTATTATTTATGCATTGTTTTAAGAAATTCGGTGAATACATAAGGAAATTATCTCGATCTTTTGTTTGTTTTAAAAAATATACACAAACATTAACTTGAGAACAAATTGTTATGAACTTGATTTTGAAGAAAGAGACTTTGATAGAAGAAGAATTTAAGTAGCATCTTGATTTTCATTGGGCGACGGTCCATACGTGAGGCAACACGTGAACGGAGGTTCGATAAAAAATTGGAGTGTTACAATAGACTAGAGACGAAAACTTGTG
Source organism: Tinospora cordifolia (assembly GCA_030144865.1). Classification (NCBI taxonomy): domain Eukaryota; kingdom Viridiplantae; phylum Streptophyta; class Magnoliopsida; order Ranunculales; family Menispermaceae; genus Tinospora; species Tinospora cordifolia. Next base: position 4,330 of record JAJIYU010010556.1, on the reverse strand, counting down.
TGAAAATAGAAAATTGTTTGATTAGGACACGAGACCGGGAAGCTTCTGTATCTTTTGGTTTCTATGTAGTATGTGATGCATAGGATTTTGGGGGTATGGAGGAAGCTTGGACTCGGAGAATGATGGACCATGTGTGGTGAATGATCGATAACTCTGGCAGAACGGGTTTCTCTATGCTCGCTGGTATGAGACGGTGGAATATAGTGGGCTTGAGAACCTTAGTTATCGAGCAATTTGCGAAATTATTTGGGTGCGACTCTGTTTTGGGTGGAAGGGGTAGAGTGGTATGCGACACTTGAACCTGAAAGCTTAGGTAGAAGCTTGGAACCCTGTTGTGCTAGCCTGATTGTATGATTATGTGATATGCATGCTTTATTGATTATTTGCTTTGAGACCAAATCATGTACCCATGCATGAAAAGAACCTAGAAGAAAAACCTTTAGGCCACTAAACAAATTGAGAACCTAGAAATCAAATCTAAAGCCATGATAGTATGAACGATTGATGAAACGAACACCGACATTGAAAGGATAAACTGGGAAAAGTTCAAGGAGATCTTCTATGACAAGTTCTTCTTAAATGCTACCCTAAGAAAGCTACAGGAAGACTCAAAGCCCTTGGGCGTACCAACTTTAATCAAAAACATACTATTTACTAGAAATATCTAACAAAATGATGCACAAGTGAATTTGCACAAATTTCGAAGACGAATTTTTTTTTAAGGAGGGTAGGTTGTAATATCCTAAAATTTTGTCAAATAATTAAAAATGAATAAGTTTTATGAAATAAAATAAAATAAGTTAAATGAATTAATTTCAAAGATTTTAAGAAATTTTTGGGTGCAAATTATGGATTGGCAAATGAAAAATAATATGTTATGGAGATATAATAAAATAAGAATTTTAGTGCTACATATTTCGATATAGAAAAGTTACCCAAAAATTAAAAAAATAATATGAAATATCTGAAATATTGAGGTATAGAAGTATATAAGAGAAATAAAAATAAGAAACCTTATTAAAGAAACTTATTATATACTAATTTCAAGAAAATTGGTTAATTCACATACTCACACAAGAAATAGAAAGTTGACAAAAAATAGCAATAGGTATAAAATAAAATAGGCAAATAAAGTCTTAATTTGATATATAAATAAAAATATCAAATAAGTAGAATTGATTATAAAATAATGACATTTAAGTAGGTCTCTGAAAAAATAAAAATAAGTAAAAAAAATTTAAGGAATTACTTTCATTTATAAAAAAATTATTTAATACAAAATCTAGGTATAATTTTAATTTGTAGCCTAATTTAAAAAAATAAATAAAAATAATAGTATAAAAATATAAGATGAAAATAAGAAATCTTATTCCAAGGTTTATTAAATTTATTAGAGAAAGATTAGTAAGATTATTTAGTACATTAAATAATTAATAAATTTATTTAATAAATTAAACAATATTATTGAATGCAAGAAAATTAGTAAGTTTATTTAATACATCAAATAATCAGTAAGTGTAATTCATATATTAAAATATATTATGTGAAAACTTAGGCATAATTTATTGTGTAGCTTATATGTATATATATTAAAGACAATAGAAATGAAAATTTATTAGTTAAATTAATTAATAAACCCTGATTAGCAAGTTATTTATTTATGGGTTACAAAAATAAAAGTGAGAAATATTATTAATCAGCTATTTAAGTAAATTATCTAATTACCTAGTTGATTTGGATTTAATACATCACAAAAGAAAAGAAAAGAAAATATATAGAATTTACAATTTAATTGTACAATTGAAATAAAATAGAAATATAAATTAGAGATTGAAAAAATTTCAGAAGATTCGAATAATATAAATAATTAAAAATTCAGATACTGAAATCTCAAAAAAAAAATATAGAAGTATTTGCAAGTTTATATTATATAGATATAGGTTGAAAAAAAAATTTAGCAATATTTGGATTGCAAAAATTAGCAATTAAATACGTGTATAGATATGATTTATATTAATAAAATATAGTGAGCAAAAAAAAAATATAAAATAAACTATGGGCACACCGCCCGAAATACACACACACACACACACACATATATATATATATATGGGTTGCTTTCAGAAAAAAAATAAAAATAAATGTGGCACACCGAACGAAAAGAAAAGAAAAAAATAAAAATAAAATGAAATAAAAATTTGGTGGCACACCGCCCGAAAAGAAAATCAAAAGTAAAAAAATCAAGAGAAAATTGATCTTGATCTTGATCAAGCCAAAATAATAATAATAATAATAATAATAATAATAATAATAATAATAATAATAATAATAATAATAATAATAATAATAATAATAATAATAATAATAATAAAATAAACTCTAAATACATGATCTTGCTAATTTATATGCAAGAGAAAATTAAAAAGTTGCCTTTAGACTTGCCACCCAAAGTTATTAATTTTCACTCCCCTAAACTCTATATAAATGACCCCTAGTGTTCTCACTTTTTTCATCCCAAATCAAGATCATACTAGTCCCTCTTGACTCTCTCTGGCTTTCTTCTTGGCAATCCCTTCAGTTCTTAAGTAATCTTGACCTGTTCTTGAGTGTTTAAAAGCTCTGAAGTAACGAAACTCTGTTGGATTTCAGAAGTGTGTAGAAGAGATTTATTTTAAGGTGGAAGTGATTTCTTGAACACCCCTTTTTCTTATTCGAATTACTAGCATGTTCATTGTTTGTATGGCTTTTGAAATCAAAATAATTTTAGTTCTAGTATTCTAAAATATAGTTCAGTTTTAGATTTGATCCTTGTTTGAATTTATGCATTCATAATATTCATGACATGTTTAGTATCATACTTAGACTTTATTTCAAAGTATGATGCATGATTATGGTTGTTTCATGATTTGATTTTTATATTATTCATATTCTGAATTTTATTTATCTTCCATTCATTTTCTGAAATTTATTTGATGATTCAAGGATATAAGATTTAACAAAAAAAGATGGTGAAAATAACCATGTACCATCATAACAAACATGTGGGTTGCTATAGATGTTCTTTTCATATGATTAGTTCATATGGTTTTAAGACCAAAGTACTTGGTTGGTGGGTAAGTTCCCTTAAGTTTCAAAAGTCCAATGAAATTGGCTAAGAAAAACTATATTTCACTCTAAGCAGGTACTTTGTTAAGAACATAAAGGACCTGAAAACCCTTTTGGTCTAAATTCTCAACTTTAAACAAATGGATGCTTGAAACGCCTAATGTATGCAAGTGTTTGAAATATGAATGTGTTATTGGTTTGAATTTGAAAAATGGTTGTTTGAAAAAGATCTACTGAGCTTTGTGCTCACCCCTTCCTTTTTTTTTTCAGGAAATTAAATTATGAAGACCATGAAATTTGGATAGTTTCTATTTTTACAAGTTTCTATTTTTTTTAAAGTTTTCTTAAGGGCATGTCGCCCAATTTTGAATAAGTTTTCCGCTGAAATTTAATTTTTATTTTAAAGGTTATGAATTTCTTTTGATCAACAATGTAATAGTTTACTCTTAAATTAGAAAGTTATGTATTTTCCTTTTTATGAATAAAAGAGTTGAATTTTTCTTTATCTTTAATTGCCTTCATTTTATTAAGTAAAAATTTGTATTCTTGAATTTATTCTAAGGCATGAGGTATTGAAAAAGAGAAAGTCAAGTGTATATTACTTGTAAAGTAACATGGACCCAACTCGCCAAATGATTAAGTCCACTGTCAAAGAATGGTGGTTATGTCCAATACTCAAAGAATGTGGGGGTTGGGGTGTTACATGAGGACAACCATCCCAGTCACCACTATCAATGGCCGCTGTCCTGTGCTAAAGGTTTAAACTATTTTAATAATTGCTCACTTCCCTTTGACTTATGCTTGTGATCCTGTCTGAAGTAGAGCAAATAGGGCACTCCTAATAGTAAAGTATTAGGTAAAGAGCGGGTAAGCATTCTCTAGAACACTTTAACCTATTGTAGTCCCTAAACTACAATAGGTAAAAATGCTAGAAAGCTGGTTTCAAAGGCATAACCTTTCTTAGGGCGTGTGTTCCCCCTAGTGTTTTCGACCATTGCTTTATGCTATTAGAAGTATGCGAACATCTCCAAAAGTTTTTTAGGTATTTCCTTTTCGGTCCACTTTGAAGTTTCTTTTCCTTGCTCCTAAGAGAAATAAATGAATTTCAAAGATCTTAAGCAAATCCAAAGAAGGTTTTCTTGTATGTTGTAACACCCCAACCCCCGTATCATTAAGCATTGGACGCATCCACCATTTTTCTTAACAGTGGACTAAACCAAACGGC
>JAJIYU010010555.1:0-15999 GCA_030144865.1 Tinospora cordifolia | reverse complement strand
TGGTATATTTTGTTTATATATTTTGGTATATTATAATATATTTTTGTATATTATGATATATTTTGGTATATTTTGTTTTTATTTTGGACCATTCACGAATTTGGAAGAACCCAGAAACCAGAAATAAAAACTTTGAAGAAGAGGGGCGGTGCCCTATTTCGATGACGATCAAAATGGAACAAAGAAGAATCAAAGTTGGAATTCGGTTGGTGATGGCTATGAGGTGCGATGTGGTGGCCGGATATCATGAATAGAAGAATGAAAGCAGCGCGATGGGGTTTTTTTGTTGCTGCTGCTAAGGGTTTGTGAAAAACGAAGACGAAGAAGACGAACATCAGAGTTTGCAATTGCAGTGGCTATGAACCACGAATAGAGGAAAAGAAGAAGCAACAATCAATTTTTGGTTCGTGATTTTGGGCTGAAATATGAAACTCTTTGAGTCAAGATTGTGACGTTGTCCAACAGAAAATTTGAAAGAGGTAACGGCTGCTAAATTTTCTCCATTTTTAGGTTCGTCTGATTGTTGGAATAGGGGAGTAGCTGCATTTTTGGACACAAAGAATGAAGAGGAAATCTGGCGGTGTGCATGGCTGGCCGTGATGAATCAAAGCACAGGAATGGATCTAGTGTGTGTGCTGAAATGAAGAAGAAGCTGCTGAGTTGAACGGAGGAGGAAAAGAGAAAGCCGGAGCGCATCTTTTAATATATAATATTTTTGTTAATGAAACTAAAATGTTGACAAAATTGAAAATAGTGAACTTTATAAAAATATTTTTGATAATTTTTTTGAAATAGTAACATTTTTTGTAATTTTCTCAAAAAAAATATTGAATTAGAGTCAACTCGATAAATCGACCTAACCCAAATTGAACTCAAACTGTTTGGATTGAGTTGAGTTTAACTATAGATTGGTTTGAGTTAGGTTTGAACTTTTTCAATTCGAAATATTTGAATTGAGTTATGAGTTTACCCTAAATTTGGCCCAACCCAATTTACCAACACTCCTAATTTGGTTTTGGCAATCGGCGCCACAGTGTTGTATGCACATTTTGCGATTGCCTATATTGGTCGCGACCAACAACAATTTGGTGTGTGCAGTGAAGTTATGATATGGTTAGCGTATTTTGTGATTACCGATACTAGTCACCGCCGAAGGAATTATTTTTCTCTTCAAGCCCTATATTAAAACACGGTGCTGAGTTGAGAATTTTTTTTTTTATAATTTTCTTTCTCCAATTCGTGAAAGAAGAAGAGATAAGTTCGCCGTCATCATTAATTTTTCTTTTTGTCTTCTTGTGGGTATTTGAAAATCAAGGGGCTCATCACTTTTTTGTCTTCTAGTGGCTATTTGAAAACCAAGCAACAACTCAACTTATTTATTTAAGAATTGATAACGTGGTGGTGTAGTTGAATAACCTTATTTGAAAATTTCTGCCACATGAATTGGATAAATTGAAATTTTTTTTTTGATGCTTTTTAATGGCTACTAGTGTAACTATCCGTATTTTCAAGAAATTGAGTCAATAGGCTCAACATGTATTTTGATGTATTAATTAATAGATTATAAATAAAAATATATAATTTTACGGATATTATATAATTTAATGTATAAATTAAATGATAATATGTGATTTTTAGAAATAAAATTAATTAATGTGAGTATTAAAATAAAAAAATGATGAATTCAATCATTTAATTCAAACATATATATATATATATATATATATATATATATGCATACATATAATTATATGTGATTATATATAGAGAGAGATATATATTTAAATTAAATAGAAAAGTATATATATAATGATGATACAACACACACACACACACATATATATATATATATGTATGCTTGGTTGGAAATGAAAAAAAAAATTAATTAATTAATCAAGTAGAAATATTGAATAAGAGTGATTTATTGAAAGAAATAAAATAAAATAAATTTAAGAGATAAACGATGATTTAGATGGATAATTAAGAAAATAAAAAAATTAGTTAAATTAAATTCTTATGTAATGACTTGGAAGGATAATGAAAGAAAATGAATTAATGAAAATTGATTTAATAAAGGAGATTAGCTTGGTGAAGTGTAAGATAAGTTTGCATTTTATGAAAATATGAATTAAAGATTATTAGGGGATAGTATGCATGATGTGTCAAGATGAGATAGCCACTAATGTTGACTTATTTGGAAATGAGACCCACCATATTTTTGGCTATAAAAAGGGATGCTCAAATTCATTTCTTCGTCTCTCAAATCTTGCTTTCCATTCCATCCGAGAAAAGAAAGGAGAGAAAAAGAAGAGAGAAAAAGGAAGAAAAGAAAAAAAAAAAGAAAAAGAAAAGAAAAAAACAGGGAAAAAAAAAGGAAAGGGAGAAAAAGAAGAGGAGTCGCGTACTTTGAAAATTCGACATTTCGGGTAAACCATTTTTTACCTCTTTTCAATTTGAAACTATTATAGAAATTGTGATTTACAGTTTTCATAGTGTAATTTTCAATACAAAGCATTAGTTTATTACGTGACCCAAAAATTAGGGCATATTTTTCTTAAGAATGAAACTATACAATATATATATCATTGTGATTCAGATTTACGAGTAGAATATATATATATATATATATTATTTGTACCCTCGTTGACCTTAGAAAATTATATGATATATGGTTGGAAGTCGACACATAGGGGGTATACCCATTAATACTGGAATTTTAGTCGATGGGTACTGAAATGTCCAAAATGAAACCCTGAACTCAATGACACTAAAATTAGAATTTTTGAAGGTCAATGGATATATTAAATTCACGTTTGTGCGATTTGAGGATTAATTAATAAAGATAGAAAAACATATATAGGGTAAAAATAATGATAAATAACAGAAAAAATGTTATATAATATTGCATAGCATTATAAAATACTTATTAGGGAAATATATAACATAAAAATAATATTAATGTATTGAACCACCAAATTTATGAAAGTGGCTGATTATTGTATACCAAAGGTGGGACATATGTCGACAATACATATCTGTAGTATTTTGAGTCAATATAAAGGTTTAATTGACCTTATTAACCACGTTGACCATATCGATTTGATAGGTCGGTGAGGGTTAGATTTAGATAGAGTGACTATAGTTGACCAAGTCAATCCTTTGATTGACCAAAGACCATAAAGTTAGAATTTGAGCCAAGTTTTATGTAGATATTAAGAAACTAAGTTGATCACACAGGATCAAACATCAGTGGGCGGTGACCGACTAGAAGAGCACCGGGAGCTGAACATCCTTGTGAGTATTGTTTTCTAATTTATCACTTAACTTGTTATTCTATCATAAATGAAATGTTTTTATATATTGAAATGCATTTGCAATCTTTAAATGTGATTTAAATGAAAATGTGCATAAAATATCGAGGTTCGAGTTGAGGACTAGTGGTTGTCGCATCCGGGGGTGCGGTCGGGCTAGGCCTATCAATTAAGGCTCCCCTAGATTATTTAGTGACCTCCTAGCATAGAGTGCCCTGAAGGGGGTTCTGTAGACCCAAATTAGGGTTGTCACCTATACGCCTAACCGTCGGGTTTCTCCCACTTGACTGGGTTTATGTGTTTTCAGCATTAAAAGTGTTTTCAAATAGAAGGTGCACAACTGCATTGTGGATTTAGCATTCATTAACTGTTGCATTCATTCGCATTATTATTATTGTGCATTCATACATGACATTGCTTTTTTGGAATACTTGTTCTAAGTTATAAATTAGGTTACATTACTCACTGAGCTGTTGTGAACAAAATTGGCTCACTACTCTAACATTTCAGGTTCTTCTTCTATTGATAAGGGGAAGAATGTGGTCATTGCGTGAAACACATCTTGTTTATTTTAGTAAGTTTCCTCACATGGTTTACTGTTTTGAGAGTTAGTATAATGTATAGGAAGTGAGGAAAATATTGTAGATATTTTGACTCAAACATTTCGCTACTGCTGCATTTAGGATAATGTATATATAATTAACTTTTGTATAAAAAAATTTCTACTGTACTTATTTGTTCTAGTTGCTTCCGCATTTATTATGATTACTCTGATAGTGTTATATATGGTATAGTGAAGAGACTTAACAGTGTTTTGAGCAAACTCAGTTTGGGAATGGGTTTGTTAGAACACTGTGCCGGTCGATTCGTTTTTCTCCCTCGAGAAGGGGTCCCGACAACTAATGTGTCTAGTATTAAGGTAGGGATTAAAAAGTTTGATGGTGAGAATAATTGTTCATTGTGGCAACGGCAGGTCATCGGTCTTCTTACTCAACAAAGCACAAAAGAGGCACTATATGATAAATCCAAGAAGTCGGCAGCAATATCGTATGAGGATTGAGAAGAATGAGATGCGAAGGCACTGAGTATAATTTCTTTGTAGATCATGGATGAGATTATGTTCAACATTATGACTGCTAATACTATTGTAGAGTTGTGGGAAATGCTTGAGAAGTTATATATGTCCGAGTCACTTACCAACAAGCTATTCTTGAAAAAAAGATTCTATTAGTTAAAAATGGTAGAAGGTATGAACATAATGGAACATTTGAATACTCTTAATAAACTTATCACAGAGCTATTGAAAGTGGAGGTAAAGACAAGTAAAAATCATCTTCGTTTGAGCATTTGGTCACTACACCTCATAGGGAAGAAGACAATCAATTTTGAAAAGCTACATCTGCAGTTTTAGAGTATGTTGCCAGGAAGAAATCTACACTAAAGGGGTTATGGTTAAGCATGTTTCGGATCAAAATTGTGGGAGGTCTTGTGAAAAGGGCAACTCAAAGGGAAGAAATTCATGGTCAAAGTCAAGGGGCAAAGAAGTTAAGTATTTCCACTACAATAAAAAGGGATACTTCAAGAGAGATTGCAAGAAGCGACTTAAGAATTTAAAAGAAAAGTAAAAGAAAGGGAAGCAGGCAAATTCTACAAGTGTGGTGACAAAATCCTCAGATGATGAAACTCTCTTAACAGTCTCGCCAGATAACACATTATATGTTGATGTCTAGATTCTTAATTCTGGTTGTAGCTATCATATGTGCCCAAATCAAGAATGGTTCTGTATATATACACCTTGTAACGAATGAATAGAACCTTGTTAGAAAGGGCTAGGAATATGAGACTACATGCTGGGCTTTCTAAAAGGATTTGGGCAGAAGCCATTAATTTCTGGCTTCATATGTGGTGAACAGGTCTCCATCTATAGCTTTGGAAAATAAGGTTGTAGAAGAGGTAGGACTGCTAAATAGGTTGATTACTCAAATTTAAGAATTTTTTGGTTGGCTAGCTTATGTGCATGTTCCCATAGAGAAGAAGTATAAATTGTATTCAAAATCTTTAAAGTGCATTTTTATTTGCTATGAGAAAGGGGTTACAAGATTCAAGTTATGAGATCTAGTGAATAAGAGAAAAATTATTAGTAGGGATGTTACTTTTGATGAGAAGTCTATGCTAAAAAATGATAATGAGTCTAGTGCACATCTCAAAGCAGTGTTAGCAGTGAGAAACAAGTAGTTGAGGTGAAGTTAGACAATGTGCAAGGCACTAAGGTTATTACACAAGAGGCTTCACATACATTACAATAGCAGGTTGATCACCAGCAGACAGAAAGTATTGCCACTTCCAAACCACAAAGAACCATTAAAGTACCAGCTCAATATAGAGATGAGGATGAAGCAGCCGTTGCTCTCATCTCTAATGTAGGGGATCCTACTACATTCACAGATGTTATCTCATATACAGATGGGCATAAGTGGATGCAGGCTATGGAGGAGGAGATGGAATCATTGCATAAGAATGGTACATGAGAATTGGTGACATTACCTAAGGATGAGAAGAAGGCAATAGGGTGCAAACGGGTTTTCCCAAGAAAGGAAATACAAAATGAGAAAGAAGATGAAAGATTCAAAGCAAGGCTTGTAGCCAAGGAATACTCATAAAGGGAAGGCATTGACTACAATGAGGTATTCTATCAAGTTGTGAATCACACTTCTATTAGATTTTTGTTAGCCATGGTAGCTGAGTATGATTTGGAGCTTGAGCAGTTAGATGTAAAAACAACTCTCTTCCACATTGACTTAAAGGAAACTATTTACATGGAGCAGCTAGAGGGGTTTAAAGAGCTTGGAAATGAGAATCATGTTTGTAGGTTGATCCGTACTATTTTCCCGATCTAAATCGAGCCGGTTTTACGTGAAGAAGATTTTTCTCAGCATGGTTTATTTGATACTGGTAGAAGAACCTGAATCGGTATTGTTAAAAAAGAGAGGAAGTAGAACCAAGTCCAGATGATATAGATCAATCCCTTCTTCTTGTGCCAAAAATGGTTTGATTCCTTTATGCTAAAGATTGGCGACACTAGGTGTGAGTATCATTGTTGTGTTTATATTCGATTTCTTGATGATTCTTTTATCTTGTTGATGCTTTATATCGATTGCTACTAAGGAAAATACTAAAACAAAGGGATTGAAATCCTTGTTGAGCAAGGAGTTTGATATGAAGGATCTTGGTGCTACAAAGAAGATCCTTGGGATGGAAATTCATAGGGACAGGAAAGCAGGCACGTTGACACTTTCTCAAAGGAGATATCTAGGAAGAGTGCTAGAGAGATTCAGCATGGAGCATGCCAAATCGGTGTCGACACCTTTGGCAAGTCATTTGAAGGTGTCTGCACAATAGAAACCCACTACCAAGCAAGAGGTGGAGGAGATGTCCCATATTCCATATGCCAGTGTTGTTGGATACTTGATGTATGCTATGGTTTGTACAAGGCCATATATAGCTCATGTAGTGAGCGTATTGAGCAAGTACATGTCTAACCCAAAGGAAGAGCATTGGAAGGCAGTTAAATGGGCGCTAATGTATTTGCAGGGTACAAATAATTTGGGGATACAATTTCAAAAAACTAGTGGTGCTTGTTTAGTTATGGGGTATGTAGATTCTAATTTTGCAGGAGATCTTGATGCTAGAAAATTTACTACAGGTTACATAGTTACACTAGCTGGAGGTTCTATTAGTTGGAGATCAATGCTACAGTCCTCAGTAGCATTGTAGCTATAGTCCTCAGTAGCATTGTCTGCCACAGAGGCAGAGTACATGACAACAATAGCAGCATCAAAAGAAGCCTTGTGGCTTAAGGGGCTGTTAACTGAGCTTGGGTTACCTCATGATTCCATTCAGTTACATTGTGATAATTAGAGTGTCATTTATTTGGCAAAGAATAAAGTGTATCGTACTAGGACAAAACACATTGATGTGAGGTTTCGCAAACTACGAGAGTTGATTACTTTGAGTGTGATTATCTTTCAGAAGGTCCATACTAATGATAGTGTAGTTGATATGTTAATGGAAATGTTATCGCAGAGACGTTTAAGCATTGCTTGAACTTATTGCATCTTCGACAAGAGTAAGTACCTTCAGGTGCTCATTTGATGATGAAATTTTTTAAGGTACTTTATGAAGATAGTTGGAGCTTGTTGCTTATTTGTGGTTGCAGACCTAAAGGTGGCTTGCATAGATTGCTTTTCTAGGTGGAGATTTGTTATATAATGGCTCACAAACCTGTGGGCCCAGTTTATTAAACCACACTTTATGTGGGTTATTTGTAGATTCTATTATTAGAGATGTATAAATGCCTATTTAATTAGAGTTTCTTATTAATCTTGATTATCAAAGACTGGGAGAACCCGAAGGGAAGACTAGGGTTTATACTTATATTTCTCCAAGTTTCATATTGGATCTCTTTTCTATCACCTGTGGATGTAGGCATAGCCGAACCACATAAATCTTGGTGTCTTGTGTGATTCTATAATTTATTACTTATTGCATTCACAATTATTTCGATCACTTAGATTAATCAATCTAGATCATTCTAAGGGATTATGCGCCAACATTTTGTGACCAGAAATTATCCCTTTTGTAGAAGGATCTTTAGATTGACAAGAAGAAAACAAGGATGAAATGGTTCCCTTTTTTGTTTTTTTTTTTTCTCTCTTAGTTCTCTGTGATGCTAAAATTTGAAGGATGGAAAGTGTGAGAAATTAAAAGTGGGTAGAGAGGGGATTTTTGGGGAAATTTTGATGAGTTTCTTTATTAAAAGGAAGATGTGATGGAAATGGAGGGCCTGCAAGAAGGCTACAAAGAGACTGGAGGGACATCATTTGGATTATGAATATATATATATATTTCTATCTAAGTAATTGCGGTGATACAATTCAAAAAATATTTCAACTCCTCATAGAATAATTGCAGCGTTAAAACTCAAAAAATTTATTTATTTGTCTTTTGTTATAAAGTTGAGTTTTATAATCCATTTATTATAATGTATAAAATTGAGTGATGATAGGTTAAATTAACCTTAAAATTTTTATAAATGAAGTGAACTTGATGTATTACAAATCAGCTATAGATATATTTATGTGGCAAGTCACCTTTTGATGAAACACATGCATAGAAGAATCTCCTCCATATTACCTTATCCTGTTGGTGGAACAAGAGCATGCATATTTTGCTTTTAATTTTTCCACAAATAGTCAACCATCTAATTGCTTTGAGTCTTCCTCTCACCAGGCCAAGTACATAGGAAGAAGCGTTACATACATACGCTTTTTATCTTTCCACAAATAGTAAACCATCTAATTGCTACGAATCTACTTGAAGGAATCATGTATCATGCGCCATATGCCTTGAGTGGCCCACACTAGTATAAAATTTTGATTATTTATTAATTTGATTAAATTGAGTTCAACATGATTAACATGCGTCACCATCATGTGTATTGCAAGTGATAAGCAAGAAACAAACTGAGGATGACTTAAAGGAATCATGTATCATGTGCCATATGCCTTGAGAGGCCCACGCTAGCTTAAAATTTTGATTAAATTGAGTTCAACATGATTAAAATGCGTCAAGCTTGAGTGATAGCAAAGAAAACTATATTGTGAAGAATCTTTTCCTTAAAACTTTATTTCCTTAAATCCAATTTACGGATTATCCTCCATTACAATGGATTCTCTAGACATGCAGTTGGTCAAATTCAAAAGTGAAGAAAAGTTCCGAAAGAATCCAATTATTGTTTTATAGACGCAAGATATGACAAATCTGTCATGCTCAATACTGTGAGCACAATCACATCTAACAGTTTGCCCAAAAATCTTCCTTGATCAAAAAGTGTTTAGTGTAGATTCTACATATTCAGATGTGTTCAAAGTTTTGAAGTGTAACAGCCCGTAATTTTTATGACACATAAATTAATTTAAATAAAGATAAATATATATAAATATACGTATTTGTATAGATTACGCATGTATGTATATGTTAATTATACACTTGTATTATACGCATATGTTAATTATACGCATGTATGTATATGTTAATTATACGTATTTGTATAGATTACACATATAAATTAATTAAATTAAATTATTTATAAAGAAAAGATAATTTAGAAAGAGGTTAAAAATTAAATAAATAAATAAATTTGAATAATTTAATAATAATAAAAATAATGGTATTATTATTATTATTATTAATATAGAATTGTAATAATGTTGGGCATATTTTGATATTAAATTAATATTAAGAGGTGGTGTCCATTGAGTTAAGGAAAAAATGAAAAAGAAATGATATATAATAAAGTTGAAAAAAATGGTGAATAAATGTGATGAGGAAATTTAGCGCGGGCTTGAACAATTTAATGGGATGATATATATAATGGGTGTGCAAATGAAACAATTGGTTAATATAAATAAGGATGAAATGAAATGATATGTTGAGATACATACATTACTATAATAGTGGCACGTGATGGTGGGGTGTGTACAAGCTAATGGGGCGGTGGCTCTTAATGGTCTCTTTTCTATCTTTTACATCTCATTCCATAATCGCAAGTTGAGCATCGAGAGATGGAAACCGAACAAGGGAGAGAAATAAAAGAAATTTGATGTTTTCTCGAAAGATTCATCGTGCAGAAATTTGACGTTTTCTATCTTTTCTTCCAAATTTTAGTTACAAAAATATTAAGTAAACTATGTACTATAGTTCTACCGGTATAACTTTTGTTATGGGCAATATTTTATAGCCGTACCTAAAAATTAAACATTTTTCTATAGTAAGTAGAACTTAGCAAAAGTTATACCAAAACACTCATGGTGATGAGTATATTTCATATATGTGGTTAGATTGTGTTAGTTTATCCTGTATATTCTAAAATAAATATTTAAAGTTTTATAACCTTTGAATAAGCTTTTTAAGACGTTAAACCCCAACAAAGGTTTGATTGAAATTCATACGAATGTCGAGAATGAAAATACGTACTCACCGACACCAAATTCGTAAATTTTGGATATTAATTGAAATTTTGGTGAGCGATCGACCCATTGCGTTATTTATCAAAAATGGAGATTTTAATAAAAATATAATTAAAAAGCTTATTTTTGATATTTTTTGCTATAGAATTACTTTATATGAGCAAAAACAATAATATTAAAGATTATTAAGCATATTCGAGTTAATGCGCACTAATGTTATTAACTGAATGTATCATCAGACCAAATTATAGATTTTGTGGATGTATGGTTATTTGGATGAAGAAATATGTATTTTTTTTATGTATTGATTGTGATCTATTAGGTAGTTTTGAAATTGATGACATGTTATATTTTTAGAGGAGACTCTGTTAAAATTTTTAGAAATTGGATGATTTGTTTGGAAAGGCTTATAGGGTTTTATGACAGGTCAAGGTTCTAACATGTTTGAGAGTTCTATGCCAATAGTGACGTCACCTGAAAAGGGGTCACGGCATGAAGTATTACTTAGGCTATGAAAGAACTGCTTATTCACTTATTAGAAGACTTTGTATTAGAGCTGAACATTTCATTGTTTTATTCTATCTTTTGAGTGATCGTAAGTTTTTGTGAGAAGTTGTAACCTTTTAGTTGATTGGTTGAATCGGCATGGCAAAGGGAACCGTCATTGGCGATTGATAAATTTAACAGAGTTTGACATATACTTCGAAGACAAGAGGAGTTCGTCTTGACTAAATCTTAATCCATGTTACAAAGTATTGTTACAGGTTATTACTCCTGTTGTAAAAAGTTTACTTTAGAAATTATAGTGGAATCGTTTGATCTAGGCAAGACCTCGCAAACCTAGGCACTGATTGAATTGCGTAATCAACTTTCTTGTGTCTTTTACTTATTGTATTCCCTGGTTATTAACTGCAACACTGAAATTATAAGTTATATTTCACTGTTAATTGCCTATTAATGTGATGCTTGAACCTACAATATATATTACTGCATTACATGGTCACTTGTTGAAATAATATCAATCAAGTAGGCATGAAATTGAGAATGGCCTAGAAACGCTAGGATGATAGTGAATCAGCTAGCCAATTCTTCTTCTCATTTTGGTCTTTGAGTTTTCCAATCCCTTTTAACTCTTTTTCCAGATTTAGAGTTTAAATACCACAATTGTGTAGTACAGTAAATAATTTTTCCTAACTTAGATAACAACTCGTTTATACTCATGGCCTAGCTAATTTTTCTCATTTAATGCTCATCCCAGTGACAACGACTACTTAACCTATACATGTTTGGGTAATTAGCTAACCTATTCAAAACTTTCTATACATGATTTGTTTATCTTTCCATTTCAGTTATTTAATAACAATCCACGAAACATGTATAATCCAACACCATATCGCCACACCAATGCACAATTGAAGAGTGGGAGAAAAAAGTAACCTTCCAATCACCATGTATCATAAGATTATATGTGTGATCTTAACCATAGTTTTTGAGTTATGAAGTATTTTTAGATTAATAGGTGGTAGTTCAGTTAATTGAGGAAGTGAACATAAATAGAGTGAGGGTCTTAGTCTCACGAAGGCTAGTATAAACTCTAATCCAATGCCTTTTCATAAGATATTTCAAGTTTGCGTTATGAGTATTGAAAAAAAAATTATCTTGAAAAAGTTTTTTTATTTATAATTTTATCTTAGCTTGAATGATAATTAGTTTTCAGGTGCAAATAAAGTTAAATTCACGTTCATCAATAAAAAAAAATACATAAAAATAAATAAAAAGAAAAAGACAAATCATTGAAAGAGGGAGTAGGAAGCCATTAATTATCTGAGTGAAGGATGGAGCTTGATTTTAGGTCTGTGACATTCCAAGGACAAAATCTTGTTTGAGTGATTTCTTGATTATTTTATCTGTTTTTTTCACTGACTAACATACCATACATTTAGATCTTGCCCTTTTAACAGTGTCACAGACCTAATTTGCAGCCACTCTTTACAAAAAGTTACATTCACAGACAGAAAGATAAGAAGCTGCTGGGTTTCTTTATTCAATAATAGAGAGCCATTGATGCCATTGGAGCAAATGCTGGAATGACCATTGGGACTACAGTTTGCCTGCAGCAGGAAAGAATTCAAAATTGTAAAAAAATTACGAAAATAACAGTACATACAGGTAGAGTATTATAAAAATAAAATAAATAAAACGAGTAGAAAGTTAATTACATAGAAAAAGGGAAAGAGACGTAAGTGTTGAATATATATATATTTTTTAAATAGCTCCTATTTTAATGTTGAAGCTAATTTTGACCCATTTAGATGTTACAAGATATTATTATTCTTGATAACTATTTAAACTATTGAACATGTGAATCTTGTGCATAGTATAGTTTATCTTGGAGAGTTTTGTCTTCTTTAAAAAAAAAAAAAAAAAAATCTAAGGAGAGAAGATCTTTTATATATTTTAGTTTGGAAGAATACTTTGTTTATATATTTTAGTTTGCAAAAATGATTTTGGTAGGATTTTGGGAAGGCATGTTTCTGGTTTGTAGTTAAATTTCGGCGGACAAGAACAGCAATTTTTTTTATTATTTTCTTAAAGAGTTCTGATTGATTTATAGTTTTTAAGAAATATATTGGTATTATGTTTAAAAATTCTTTTTAAATTTGTAAAAAGGGAAAACTTGTTTGATTACTCTATAATTACATAAATCAAGTGCAAAAAAAAAAAAAAAAACCCTTATGTGAGGCTCATAGATATACATCACCCAAAAAAAAAAAAAACATTATTATAAATATAATTAAATAACATGAATGTTTATCTTATAAACTTGCTAATGTAATTATGATGCAATGCTTGTACAATTAATGGCGCAATGTTAATATAATTGATCACGTAATACTGATGCAATTAATTAGTTAATGAGATAAAAAATTTATTAGAGCGGTTGATCTTTCTTAGTAATAAAGAAATCAACTAGCGCCAATGATATTTCTTAGTTAAGAAAAAAGAAATTAACTAGATTCCTTGATTTTTTCAATAAAGAAAAAATCAACCTCAACCATTAAAGATTACTCGAAGACTAAAAAAGAAATTTTTATAAATAGAACCCTCATTATTTATTTCTATACAATGAAATTATTTAGAAATTCTATTAATAAATAAAACTTTTTCTTCCTCTTATATCTTTTCCTTTCTTCCAATTTTATTTCAATTCTCTACATATATTTTTGTAATTAAGTTATTTTATTTTTACAACAAAATTAACTGTTTTATATTTTTGTAAAAATAATTTTCCTAATTTCTTAAATAATAGTTTTTAAATCACAACTAATTAAATAAGTTTTTTTTTTTTGAACTTTTTATTTAAGATTCTGAAAACCAAATTTAAGAAGAATGTTAAAGACACCCTAATACTTATTTTTCCTTGAAGCACTTTAAAAAGGATTTCCAAAAAGCTCTCCTACCAGGGCCAATACAATATAAATGTATATATATATATATATATATAAAGCCATATGAATTCAATAGGTACCGTAAAACAAACTGTTTATGAAGAGAGGTGGGTGTTCATCTGGCAATCAACCTCAAAATCCATAGCTAGCTTTGCAGCCACAGATTGTTAATTATCTTTTCCATCCCCTCAATCAAAATTTTATTAAATTATTAATATTAAACAATAGAAACCACAAAAAAGATCATACATAATAAAGAGGAATATATTTCAGAAAAAAATGAAAAAAATAATAATAATCTCACAAAAATTAGTCAAATTTGAAAAATCTCATTTTTTTCCTGTTTAATGTTTTAAATAAATAAATAATATATATATATATATATATATATATATTATTTATTTATTTAATTTATTTATTTATTAATGAATTAAGGAGCTGAATGTAAGCATCGGTATAGGCATGCATTTTCAGCTACTAAATAATAATCAATAAGAGATGTAATATTAAACCAACGGATCACCTGAAATCAAGCTCTCCTCCGTGATCAACCGCCGGAACCCGGGCTCTCGATCCAACGCTCTTCCTCGGCTGTTTCTTCTCTCGAGCAGTTCCGCTCGATCTCTCCCCACTATTGACATTATTCCCAGCCGAAACCACCGAAACCACTCTATCTTCCGATATCGCGAGCAGCGATGGCTTCCACGACTGATCCGCCGTCGCCGGAGAGGTAGCGCCGGATCTCCATCTCCTTCTTCCTCTTAATTGCCTCTCGCGCTTCTTACACCGCACCAAAGCGTGGTTCTCTTGGTCCGGCTCCGGCGCCGGATTAGGACTCGTCCTTTGCACCGCCGGAGCGCAGCAGGAAACGAATTCCAACAAAAACTTCATTCCTTGATTTTATTGGTGTTGCGTCAGAGAAAAATTACAGCTCTCGCCATTCGCGAAAGCTTGTGGAGTTCTTGGAGTGAGTGCTCTCATGTAAGTGAAGCTAGTTGTTGCAGACGAAGAAATTGAGCGCTTTTTTATAGTGATTTTGAGTATTTGTTATTCAAGTTGTTTAATTTAGGGGTTGTTCGTCTTTAATTACTATGATGGCTACCTTTCGCAACCAACAAAAAAAGGATTTTTTTTTTTTGTTGGTATAAAAGATAATCCTCGAGACAAGTGTCAGTTTTTGGATGGCAATTAGTGGTATTTGACTTAATGATGATGGGTGGAATTTTATTTGATAATTAAACTAATTTTAATGTATATATATATAAAAGAATTTTCTTATTTGATATGGAAATCGAAGAAGTCACTTAGATCATAAATTTTAAATAAGGTGATAGAGGATTTAAACTCTATAATTATCTCAACTAGGAGGAGTTTCTAACTATATCGGACTTGACAGAATAAGATGAAATTGAATTGAACGGAGAAAGAATATGATAAAATGAGATAAATTAATACTAAGGGAGGTCAGTCATTCCCTTACTTTTTTTATTGACTAAGTCAAGCTTGGGCTTCTTTTTTGGGATACGTTCAACCTCTTAATTAAAGATCGGGCAGGCTTGCACTCTTTGTTTAGGGGCCCAAAAATTAATTTTAATTTCATCCTGTTGTATCTAAACATAGGATTAGACTAAAAATTAGGGCTTTTTACGTGTCTATACAATATTTAAAAATATATTACAGATATACCATGTATTTCAATGCTATACATATAATTAAAAATTAATTACAGAAATATCAGAAATTAGGGTGTTACCATTTTAAACAGAAAAAGCCCATAAAATTAGCAAAAAAAGAAAAAGAAAATAGCAACCAAAAAAGGAAAACTGTTTTTCTTTTACATTTAATGAAGCATATTAGGAGAAATAGGTTTTTATTTGACCAAAAAATCAGTTTGTTTATATTTTTTAGTATATTATGATATATTTTGGTATATTATGATATATTTTGATATATTTTGTTTATATTTTTTATAATATGCATACAATATGTAGAAAGTAATATGTATACTAAAATTTGAAGCATATTTTGGTATATTGTATTTATATTTTGGTATATTTTGTTTATATATTTTGGTATATTATGATATATTTTGGTATATTATGTTTATATTTTTTATAATATGCATACAATATATAGAAAGTAATATGTATACTAAATTCTGAAGCATATTTTGATATATTTTTGTATATTTTGGTATATTTTGTTTATATA
>JAJIYU010010554.1:0-15987 GCA_030144865.1 Tinospora cordifolia | reverse complement strand
ACTCTACTAACATTTCAGGTTCCTCAGCAGCTGATAGAGGGAAAGGCGTGGTGATAGCCTAGTCCCGGAGTGGTCCTCTGTTTTCTTTTTGTTTCTATCTGAGGTCGGTCACATTTTGTATGTCTGAAACTGTTTAATGGTTAAACTGTACTTTTTGGGACACGATAATATGTAATATTTTGTTACTTTCGCACTTTAATTAAATGGATGTTTAAATTACTCTGATGTGGCATAAATGTCGAGGATGGAAAGGCTTAACGGCGGCTGGGAGGACTCGACTCGATGAGTCAGTTTGTTGAGCCGCCGTGCTGGTCGGGTCGCCCTTCTGCGCTAGGGAATGGGTCCCGACAGACTTGTTATCAAAGCCAAGGTTTCAAAAAAAAAATTAGAGAACACTGATAAGTAAATGGCCTAGGCGACATCAGAGTGAATGCGAAAGTAAACAAAACCCCAAGCTTAAGGAAAAAAGGGGAACTATCAACCACAAAACATATTTTGAACATAGTGTACGATAGTACTAAGTGTTTAGAGTCAGGTTTATTTAAAATAGATGAATAACCAACAATTCAATTCAAATGCAGATAAACGATGCCGCCAAAGCGGGGTGGAGCCAGGAGAGGCAGACCATTGACCGGGCCTAGGGACCCGACACCTCCACCACCACCACCACCTCTAGTGCAGCCTGAGGTGGACCCTTTACAGAGGCTTGAGGCTGTGATTAGGGCCTCTAACGAGGCTATGCAGGCTTAGACAACCTTGCTGAGAGAGAGACTTGACCGGTTGGAGGCTGAGAGGCAGAGGGATGAACCATCCACGTCGACAGGACCTTCTATCCCTGCTGCACCCGTGGCGATGGTAGCTCCTGCTATAGTGTCGCCATCACCTACTCCACCAGCACCACTAGCTCCAGAACCACCAGTTCAGGCAGCAGTGGCACCAGTTGCCCTACCCAGGATAGGCAGGGAGATGAGAGAGCCCACACTCGGCTCATCAAGAGCTTCATGGACTTACGCCCTACGAAGTTCACAGGCGGTATCAACATGGATGCAGCAGAACATTGGCTGTTGAATATGGAGAAGAACGCTGAGACCCTACGACTATCCAAGACAGATCAGGTTCTATTCTCAGCACATATGATGGAGGGTGAGGATGCCAAGTGGTGGCGATCTACTAGGCGCATAGAGGGCCAGATCACATCTTGGGCCAGATTCAGAGAGTTGTTCCTTCAGGCTTACGTTCCAGAGGCAGAGCGGGAACGTAAGAAGATTGAGTTTTTGAGCTTGAGCTAGGGGACCATGAGAGTGAGAGAGTACACCCACCGGTTCCTGCAGTTGGAGACATATGCTCCATGGTTAATTGCTGAGCCGAGTGAGAGGGTTGGATTTTATAGACGAGGGCTGAGTATTGCTATTAGACAGACGACTTCCACGTCCAGGGCTCAGACCTTAGAGGAGATCCAGAGGGAGGCCCTTCGATATGAGATGGTCGGGTTAGAAGGGCGTCCTCAGATTTCCATTGTGCCGAGTAGTGCTCCTCAGTCTCAGCCTCAGCAGTAGGTATAGTTACAAACTCAACCGTCATCTAGAGGTGGGTCAGGAGGATATAGAGGCCGAGGTCGTTATCAAAGGGGCAAAAAGAGAAAGTTTTCAGAGGGACAGTCGAGCGCTACTCCCGGTCAGGCTGCCACGACAGCGGTTGCACTTGCGGCCACTCCTATTCAGTCGCAGCCACCAGCAGAGCATCAGAGTACATTCTATGGGGCCAAGGTAGAGGCCGTAGTCGAGGTCGTGGACAGAGTCAGGGCTACCAGGGTGGACAGAGCCAGGGTTACTAGGGGGGACAGAGGCCGCCCCTTACATGTTTCCAGTGTGGACAGGCTGGACACAAGAAAGCTGAGTGCCCAACTCTTACGGCATGTCCCAGTTCTTTCACTCCTACCTTCAGAGATAGAGCACAGCTGTTACACAGCTTGACCTCAATTCGACGAGGACCTTGGTGGAAGGTACCGTTTCACTTCATAATTCATCTATATATGTGCTGATTGATGTTGGTTCTACTCTATCTTTTATTTCTGGATGTGCTGTGGATAGATTAGGGCTTAGACTAGTTAGGTCTCCCACTTATTTGATATTGAGTACTGCTGCTGGTGAGCGCATCTACCCTAACATGATCTGTGAGGGGTGCGTACTTAGATTGGGAGATTTTGAGACTATTGTAGACCTTCGAGTGTAGGAGTTTCTCGAGTTTGATGCCATACTCGGGATGGATTGGCTAGCCGCATACCACGCACACGTCGATTGCTTCGCCAAGAGGGTCATATTCCAGATCCTGGGGCGACCCATTGTTGTCTTTCAGGGTAGAGCCTCTGATAGGCAGAACACCCATGGCAGATTGGTTACACAGTGTGACATGGACATTCTAGCCGGTTTGACCACCATAGATGAGGGACCTTTACGGTCGAGTATCGATGAGATTCCAGTCGCAAGAGACTTCCTAGACGTATTCCAAAGTCGTCAGCCATTCACCACACAAGGTCTGTCGTTCATCATTAAATATAGAGTTTAGTTAATTATTTTAATTAATCAAATTAACTAAAATAATTAAAAATAATTAAATTTACTATTCATGACACTATTAATTAACTTTAGTATTCATGACACTTTTTAAATATGTTAATTAATCAAGTTTATTATTCATAACACTATAAAATAATTAATTATTTGATTATTTAATTTTTATTATTTATCATTTATTATTTGTTATTGTTATTTATTATTTATTATTATTATATTATTCTTATTATTATTTTTCACATTCATTTATTTATTTATTTATTATTATTTATTTTTCTTTAACTCTCCTTGGCGTCTTGAGCATTTTAACACAAAGCTTGTCGTTTAATTTGATCATTTTACTTTCAAAATAATTTTTCAAAGTTTATCATATTCGTGTTAGACTAATTGAGTGGTCCAATTCTTGATAATAGTCAACCTTTGTTTATCAAGGTTATTTGATACTTTATTATAGTCATCTTGGTTAATTATTAACTTAAAAATTTCATGGTATTACATGCACTCCTAAGAGATCCTAAAGTAGCCTTGAACATGGTTAGTGAAAAGAGTCCATGAGATTTAACCATGAAAATAGGGTAGAAATAGTTTAATATTTGAACATGATAATGATGATTGAATTATGATTATGTTCACCAGAAAATTAGTTGATTTTTGGTGATCTAGAAACCTCAAATTCCACACACTATAATTTTCTTTTTTTTTTTTTTGCATTTTTTTATACATTTTGCATTAAAGTTATATTGAATTACATTATAATATATATAATTACATCATATGCTAATTCTAAAATTATTTTATAGGGAATTATGACATTACATGTACGAGAATTTTTTAATGTTTAATTTTATTCAAGACAAAACTTATCCATTATCATTTCAACTTATAATATTCATTTCAAAATAAAACATTTGAAATATAATAGTAAGATTATTTTGAAAATAAAACTTCCGTTGTTCAAAAATAACTTTAAAATTGAATATATCAACTAACCAAATAAATGTCATTGAAATTCATCATTTAACCCATAAATTTTAAAACAAAAAGAAGAGGCGTTACATTATTTAAAATTCCAACTAAATTCAATATATATATTTTTAGAGCCTATAGTTACAAATAGAGGAGGGAGGATTTGAACGCTGCCCATCAGTAGGGCAGGTGATGCCATCACCAACTGCCCAACTGATGGGCAAGTGATAACTCAATAATCAAATGGTGACCTTATTAAAATGAATAAAAACATGTTTGCATAAACATCATCAAGATCACGATCAACCCTTATTTCAATAATCAAAATTTAAATTAATATATATATAAATTACCTAATTATAAATAATAACTATAAAAATCTTTAGTAGAGAATCATTAGAGTTAGTGCAATATTTAAGGGTTCTTCATAGCTATTCATAGCTATAGAAAAAAAAAAATAAAGGGATGAGCTTTAAGAGCCTAATGGATATTCATAGTTTCACAACAATAATTATATAAAAATAAGAAAATAAATGCACAAACATATGCACACATTAGATTCAACAATCAATATTTTAGATATTTGCAGTCGATCGACTAGTAGGAATTGATATCCTTAAGCGATCAATTCAAAATCTCATGCATCATGCATTCATAAGATTCCTATTCAAATTTATTTGTTCAATTTTGGTACCAATCTAAAATTTTGGATTGCACAAGGCTAATCTCATATATTGCCGAAGTAACCTTTTTTAGTTTCAAACCGCCAACAATGCCTCCATTTAACATACTACTCTAGAAAATAGGTTTTTAATTTTATTAACGTTATATTTAGTATATACAAAATTATCATCATCAAAATAATTTCAGGTGCAATCAATCAATCCAAGAAATTTTCTATATGCACAGTGTATGTTATGCCATATACAATATATTTAACGGTCAAACAAGTGAACATGCAAGTCACATTAACACATCTCTAATTCAATTGAAATTTAAATACATAACATTTATTACCCATATTCATATAATAATGTTACAAGCCAAGTTCTCATTCCCATGTTGAATCGTTAATTTTTTTTATTTCTTCGTTCCTGGTTTTTGAACTTGAGGTAAATATCTTTTCTTATTTTAGAAACTTCCTATTTCAACAACTTTTTAATTTTAGAAACTTTACTTTTTGGAGAACTTTTTCAAATTGGTTTCGTTATTAAAAAACCTTCCCCTTTTTGCAAATTCATATTGGAGCAATTTTTCTTTTCTTTTTTTTTTCTTTCTTTCTTTTTTTAAACACTTTCTAAATGTTTGTTCTTTTTATTTAAGAAAATTTTCAGTTTCAGAAACTTTCTCTTTATCATCCTTTTTAAATAAATATATGAGAAATATATTAAGAGTAAATTTTCATGAAATATAACTTTTAAATTTTACAATATTCCTAATTTAAAAACTTTCCAAATTTATATATTAGTTAGATATTAAAAATATTTTTCTAATTTCAAAACTTTTCAAAACGTAAAATTTCTATTTTAAAATCAAGTTTCTTAAAATAAGTATACTAGCTTTAAATTGATGTACTTTCTACATTTAAAACTTTTACTTTGCAAAGTTTTCATAAATCTTTATATTATATTTTAAAAGTATCATAATATCTCTAAACATATATATGAGATTTTTCATAGAATATTCGTGTTTTATACAAGAAAATAAAACAAAAGTTTTACGTTTCAAACATAAGGATGCACATCTTTTCATAGAAAATTGGTGTTTTATACAAAAAAAATATAACAAAACTTTTACGTTTCAAACATAAGGATGCACATCTTTTTCTGACCAAAAGAAAAGATAAGAAGAGAAGAGTACAAGCAAGGATAGAGGGGATGTTAGTGGAGAAAACAAAGAAAAGTCGAGAGAAGTTAAGGGAAGAAGAGTGGATATCAATTTCTTGTCTCCTACTATTATTTCATTTCATTCTTTATATCATAAAGTAACACTTTCTTTCATTGATAAGCCACCGACCAAGCACATATGACTACTAGCTCATCTCCAAGCTAACTTGCTGCTGATTCTATTATTGTTTTTATTTATGTTATAAAGTTACTGAACTTAGTTAGTTTAATTATTAAGCGTGAACTTCTTCTACCCTATACCTGTGGTTGGGTGTTTGAGCACATATCACATAATCTTCTAAATTGTAATCTATGAGTTTTAAATGACTTTAAAATATAGAGATTATGAAAAGAATAACATGATACCTTGCAAATATTTAAAAAATAAGAGCGGTTTTATTGTAAAGTGTGTTTGTTCAAATGAAACTATTCTCTTTAGAATCTTTTTGACATAAAATCATTGATTTATTACTCTATTATTTAAAAAACGTGAGTTTTTTGAAAACTAGTGTTAAACATCACCTTAATAAAAAATAAACACTTAAGTTAAGAGGTTTGTTTCCTCTTATTAAACTGCCAAGGTGTCCAATGGGGTCTAACCTAATCTTGCATCTCTTTAAGTTTTCTAGTTAGAAACTTTCTCTAATAATAAACTAACTTGGTATATATCATTTAGTCTTATTCTTAATATAGTTTATGCTTATGTACTGACCATTTGGAGAAGATTGAGGGGTTTATTTTTTATCTTTCATTTTTATAGGAAGAAGAAGAAGAAGTTTAGGTTATGGATTGTTGGACATAGAAATGAAGAAGAAGATTAAATGAATTGTATAGAAGCCAAAGAAAAACTTAAGAGTGTTTTTAGTTGTTAAGAATTTTTTTTTTTGAAAAAATGTTATTTTGTTAAGAAAATTTTCTTATGATTATTAATTAGCTGGACATAAGAAAATTTATTGAAAGTTAATTATAAGTAATTATTTTAGATTAATACACAAAAAAATTTTTTATGAGAAATTTTTATGTTCTCATCCTTTAAGATAATAAAATTTTGATGAGAAAAGTTGTTGGGCTTATAAAATATTAAATTTTTTTTTTTTACCATTTTTATCAGTCAAACATTAGAAAATAAAATTTTTTAAGAAAATTAATTTTTTTTTTAAATTATGATTTTTTCACCAACCAAATATAATCTTAGAGTAAGGTACATTTGGATGTAAAGAAGAAGAAGAACTAGTAGGGGTTTTCTTTTTATTTTTAATTAGTTATTGTATGGCGATTTTGATTTAAAAGGTTTTTTTTTCTATTTTAATAGTTTTTTGGTAAGAGTAAGTTATAGTTAAATAGGGTGATTATAGAAAAACATAGTACAAAAAGTAACATTTATACTATATTTAAAAGTACAAATATAAAATAAAATGCGCTGTAATGCTTTAAGTTGGTGCTAATGTGCCAAATTTTTATGATGCAGATACGTTGTTAGCCCTCGGAAAGTGTGACAGCGTCCATCTGTCGCCACTTGCTAGTGGCTATTGTTAGTGGCTACGCGGCGTCCAGTGATCTTAAAAAGCCCCTTATCGATTTCGCGCATCTTCTTCGGATCCATCCTGTCAATTGGTTGGGGAAGTTGGGATGTATCATGCGCGTTCGGCCATCTGCTACAGTACAGCGTGTATCCCTTCTCGTAAGGGGTTTTCTTGGCCTCATTCCTGCAACACGAAGTGGACGCAGCGTCTCTGCACCTGCCCCTGTCTTTTTCATTCCTCTTTTAGTTTCACTGCCCCTGCCAAGGAATTAAGTGCTTCGTTCACAGGTCATCTTCGTAGAAAATTAGTTATTTGTTTCATCCCACTCAAAGTCAAAGCAAGAGAGGCGGAGCCAAGCAGAGATGATGATGTTATCGACCACGATGGCAAGGACGATGAAGGAGTAGCGTCGTCGTTGACGGAACCGGGCGATAGGAAAAACAAAGACAAGGGAGAGACATTGGGAATAATAGCAGCATGCACTGTGGGTCTCTTGACCGGCGTTGTTGTTGTGCTATTCAATTACGCGGTTGGTGTCTATTTTTTTTTTTTAATTGTTTCATTTCGTAGGTAAGATGGAATTAACGATTTCTACTATTAATATTGGAGATGGTAGGTGCATGAAATTCGGGATATATTCTGGGACGGCATTCCATCTCGAGGCGCATCTTGGTTGAGGGAGGAACCAATAGAGGATACTTGGCTGCTAGTTATTTCAGTACCTATTTTCGGGGGTTTTGTGGTGTCCATGCTCAACTATCTTCGTACGTCCCTCTCCCTGCTCACCTACCCGCCTTCCCAGGCCCTCCTTTCCAATGTGAAGAGTGCATTGAGACCTATTTTGAAGGCAATAGCTGCTTCCGTGACCCTTGGCACAGGCAATTCCTTGGGACCCGAAGGTCCAAGTGTTGAAATTGGTTCATCCGTAGCCAAGGGGGTTAGTAGTTTATTGGGGATTACCGATCAAAGAAGACTTCCCCTTATTGCTGCAGGGTCCGCTGCCGGTATCTCTTCAGGTACCCAAATTTCCTCTACTACCTAGCTTACGTAGCTTAATTAATTACTTCCCATCGCATTTCATCGGGTTCGGATGGCCTTATTTACTGATTGAACAGGTTGTTTACTCTTCCCCTGCCCCCATCATTTTTTTTTCAGTATAATGTTGCTTTGCTGCTTTTTTTTTTTCACCCCTGCGCTTTCAATCTTTCATAGGTTTCAACGCTGCAGTTGCTGGCTGTTTTTTTGCTGTGGAATCTGTTCTATGGCCAACTTCAGCAGATTCGTCCCCATCACTTACAAATACTACTTCAATGGTAATACTTAGTGCTGTTATAGCTTCCACAGTATCAGAAGTAGGTCTTGGTTCCCAACCGGCATTCAAGGTTCCTGAGTATGATTTCCGTTCGCCAAGCGGTATGAATGCGTCTTGGCTTTATTTTTGTTAATTCAACATTTTTTTCTAATGCCCTTTCTTCGGGCCTTGGTGTCATTGACCAAATGCTGCAGCCTAAGTTCTAGTCAATTCTAGTGAAAATTTTCTTTACATTTATTGGCTTCAAACACAATCTTATAGTTAAAAAAAAAAAACACCTTATTAATCTCAGAAAATTATAACACTATTAATATTTTCAATTTCCCTTCAGAACTTCCACTATATCTTTTGCTTGGCGTCCTCTGTGGATTGGTGTCTGTGACATTGTCCAGGTGCACATCATATGCACTTGCAGCTGTTGACAATGTCAGCACATTAGCTGGAATACCAAAGACTCTGTTTCCAGTACTGGGCAGCTTGTCTGTTGGCCTGATAGCCTTAAAATATCCGGAGATTCTTTATTGGGGATTTGAGAATGTAAACATTTTGTTAGAGTCTCAGCCACTTGTGAAAGGTCTGCCTGCTGATATTTTACTTCAGCTAGTAGGAGCCAAAATAGTCGCAACGTCCCTATCTCGGGCTTCTGGATTGGTTGGAGGATACTATGCTCCATCTCTCTTCATTGGTGCAGCAACTGGCATGGCTTATGGGAAGTTTGTTGCTGATGCAATCTCTCATGCTGATCCCATATATCATCTTTCCTACTTGGAGGTGGCATCACCTCAAGCATACGGCCTGGTACTTTTCTGAGACAGTAGTCTAGGTGGTAACAGTAACATGTGTCTATAACATTTGCTATTTTGGCTGCTGGCTTGTCTTCTTGAACAAACAAAAACTCACCAACTAATTAATATCTTGTTTTTTGTCATCAGCATGTAACAGTGATTACATAATTGAACTACTGCAATAATTATATTTATCTGCAGTCCTCTACATGCATTTTCTGTTTCCATGTATGTTGAAATGATGTACTTTTGGAATTAAGCTACACAGCTATCTGCAGATTTTCCCTTATATGAGCAATCCATTAATTTACAGTTTATCTAATTTTTGTCATATTTGGCCAAATGTTCAATTGATACCACCTTAAACTCTGATTGTCTCAAATTTATTCAGTATTTGTTTCTACATTAGTCTTTTACAGGTTAATACTTCTAGTTAGTGACAAGTAGCTCAAATCCATACTTTATGCATGTGAAGTTAAATTATGTAGCTGTTGTTTTTCTATGGGCTATTGGTTGAAATTTCAGGAAGCTTCATCTCATTCAAATCTTTTAGTAAGTTTGTGAAATTATTCTACCTCTTGCACATAAATTTTCACCTCTTTCCTTTTTCAGTTTGCAAAGAAGGTTATCAAGCAACCTAAACATATGTGCGTAAAGTGTTTGTAACAAGCTATGGGGCTTGAAGCTAAACGCTCTGTATAGACTTTCTTTTCCTCTTATGAATACTGAGATGCTCTGTCTCTCAGGTAGGGATGGCTGCTACTTTGGCAGGGGTATGCCAGGTACCTCTCACAGCGGTTCTCCTTCTCTTTGAACTTACACAGGACTATCGTATAGTTCTACCTTTACTGGGTGCTGTTGGGTTGTCTTCAATAATTGCAGCTGGTCAGACGATTAGAAAGCAAAATGTTGATGATGAAACAGCTTCTTCAAGATTAAAAGGCAGTGACAATAAATTTCATGAAAGATCATCCTCCACAAACTCAATATCAAGTGTGAACTCTCTTGCAGTGTTTGCTTCTGCATCAACTGATTTGTGTGAGCTTGAGACATCACTATGTGTAGATGACTCATCTATGGAGCTTAGACATCTGAAACAAAGAATTTTTGTTTCACAAGCCATGCAAACAAGATATGTGACAGTCCTGATGAGCACATCGCTCGTAGAAGTTGTTGAAGTTATGCTTGAAGAGAAGCAATCGTGTGCTCTGATAGTTGACAATAGCAACATTCTCACTGGTCTTTTGACTCTTGAAGATGTTGAAGAGTTCAGCAGATTATCCATGGCAAGAAGTGGGCATGAGGAGGTAAAGCACTCTGTGCTAAATGAATGCTTCATAATCTAAATGAGTTATTGAATCATCTATTATTAATTTAATTTCAATTATATTGGTTCTTAGTTTTCATAATTTAAGTCAAGAAACAATTAGAGAATTGAAGCTTGGGCTCTGAAGAGGTGAATATGAGAGGAGAAACAGTGTACTAGGCTTAGTTTGAGAGCTTGAGACTTCAACATTCCTTGAACTTAACTGAGCAATGAAAGAGTACATGACCAACACAAACTAAAGACTCGAGCATTTTACGTAATATGAAGTGGGATGATACATAATCAACATGAAATTATTTTCTTTCGTTCTCTGTAATGGCGATATGCGTTAACCTATTTGTTCACATGTGTATTCCAAAGCTTCTCGTGTCTGGAATGTGCCAAGTGAAGGGTGAAAAATGTGAAGTATTGTGCACTGCAACACCAGACATGAACCTCCTTTCTGCGCAGAATATCATGAATGTACATGGTCTGGATCATCTTCCAGTAATATCAGAAAAGGTTGAGAATCATAGAGGTCACCTGGTTGGTCTGTTAGACAGAGAGTGCATAAGTCTTGCTTGCAGGTAACTTTATCTGATATTGTTATTGGCATTTACTGTATTAGTTTTGAGTATAATGTCATGGGTGATCCTTGGATCTATCATTATCTTTGCTCCCGTTTTTACTCAGAGCTGTAGCAACCCAAGAATTTCTGAGTGCACCTGCAAAACTAAAAGGGTTTGGCTCCTAAAATGATATAGGAAGGGGCAGTAAACCTGGATAATTGTGGTGTCTTTCTGCACTCTGATGGAACCTCAGTGATGTCGCCCAAGCTCTCTTTTCAGAAGTTATGTGTTCCAACAGATGGAGTAATTCATTATCTATTTCTCTAAAATTGGGAATGAGCTTGAGATGTGCAGTTTCAATGTGAGAGATGAGATCAACAGCTAAGCTTTTCCAACGACGAGCTTGGACGAAAATAAATGTTGTTCAAGTGGGCTTCATGGTGTCTAAGTTATACAAATGTAATCTCTTCATGAACTTACTATTCATTTTTTTATCATTAAAGAAGAATGAAATTAAGACTAAAGAAGATTTGCTCCTTGAGATTGACAAGGTATGTCTCACTAGACTTTGGTGCATTCTAAAAGTTATTGAGGTCCTGGCTCCCATCTTATGGTGAATCTTGCATTCCTTGCCTTTGCCAGTTGGTATGTTCTTACATGTCTTATTATCAATTGATTTTTTTACGTTGAAGCATTTCTTTATTTTCACTGAAATGGATGCATTTTTTCTTTATAGTTCCATTCAGATATAGTTATAGAATTGTTGTTGGAATTTTTTTCAAATTTCTTTTCGCTTGGACAAGTTAAAATTATTGTATTTGAATTATAAACTCATTTCTAAATGCTAGAATTTTATCTATGATTGAGTTAGTCCTTTTATAGAGCTTTTAGATTGATGCATACAAAAATGTACATTTGACAGCTTGATAGACATTATTGATCCTCTATTTATCAACTTGGTATGGGCTAATCTTGGGCATTAGAATGAGAATCTTGTAAATGTACATAGAAAATTTTAAGATTCTCATTCCTATACCTAAGATTACTTATACCAAACTGCCATTTAAACTTTGGGTTCAATGGTTAACAATTCAATCACCATGGGCATGGTATTATATGTTATACTATTTTTGTCTTACACATTGGATGAGTTTACATGTGAGGAAGAATGTTGATGATAGCTCTATGTATGTATAGCCTGCATTATTTTTTAAAGTTTGTTTGGGGCCACAACAATATTTTTAGTGGATTCTCCTTCCTGTTCTGTAATCATGGCTTTATTTCTGAAAATTATGTTATTTCTTTCAGACCCGATCATTCTCAACTGTCAATGCCACTTCACAATGGAGTATCCTATATCTTTAGTCAATCCTCTAACATGCTTGAATAAGAAGCAAGCTTCAACTAAGGGAGAGAGACAAATTTCTTAAGTAGTAGACACTCCTGTGTATGCCAAACTTGCATTATGTAAGAACACCCGAAGAACGAATGATCCATATTTTCGAATTCTAACAAGCACACAACAATTGGGAGAAATATGGCGAGGGGACATTCTCCTTTATACAAGAACTTCAGTACAGATTTGGTTGAAAAAAATCCTAAGCCTGGTTGGAATTGGAGCATTCCATATGAAAGAATAGTAAGGTGGGTAAATGGGGGGAAGGGGAGCAGAAGCTCAGAGAATAGCAGGCAAGGATTGACGTCAGTACACGTTTGGATTCTCTCAGGGACACCCAACAAGGGTGGTATTACCTCTTTTTAAGAGATTTTAATAAAAACGCACGTAAATAACTACCAAAACTAAATGCGAGAAAGTGAACCAATGATTTCAAAATCATTATTTAAACCATTATTATAAGACATTTTTGACTAAAAGAAATATTATTTAAACCAATGACTTTAAAATCTGCCCCTGGTTTCCATGGAGAGCTAATCTTATGTGGATGATGACCCATGCCCATGGGGATTTAATCTTATGTGGATGATGCCCCATGGAACGTCCCAATAACTCGACAATAATTGCTCCTCTCCTTGCACGATGGATGTGTCTCATTACGTTATCTTGAAATTGCTTTGAGTAGAGTATCTCTTGATGATGAGATTCTTCCTTAGAAGTGGCATCTTCTTTGCGTCATCATGTTCATCCACTTCATGTGTGGATTCTTCTTCTTCTTCTTTTTTTTTTTTTTTTTGTATGACATGTCTGCCTCTTCTACAACTTTTTTTTTCATTCTCATTTGCATTATTGATCTTAATCTCCCGAGTTTCTAGTGCTAATGGGACTCGGAGATCATTGTCAACAACAATTTTCTTCTTCTTATATCTACAAGGACATGTCTGTCTTGCTCAATGTTAGTGACTCAGTTCTCAACTCCCCAAAGTGTTTTAGAAGTTCTATTCTATGACTTCCATTTTACAAATTATGACTTGTGACCTTGATCCACTGGGTTCTTTAAATTCACTTAAATGTTTCATTTTAAGGTAGCGAGTGAGGATCTTAGTGCTGATAAGTATGCGTAAAGTATTTTCTAGTAGTAGGCCTTGGTGACATGGTCATATTAGAAATTATATTTATTTATTATCTTTAATTTGGGTATATGTGCCTATAGAGTCATTAATTATTTTAATCTTTGCTTTATTATTTGAAACACGATCATGAGGTCAAACTTTAGTTTGTTATTATTAATGTTAAATTTAAGTGGTATGTTGTTACAGGTTTTTAATTGTTAATATTATTTATTTATTTATTTACTTATATAATTTACTGGGTTAAGATTTGGCGTGTCGAAGTTATGAGAAATATTAAGTAATGCCTCCGTTCTCCAAGTGACAAATGTAGAAAACAATAGTTGAGATTTTAGATGTTTTCGAGAAATTGGTTTGTAACAAATTATATTCTATATATTAAATGCTAAATTTTGTCAACGAGGCATTGGGCTCATGGTCTGTAATCAGGGTAAGAACATGAGAATTATATATATGTATATATAACAAATTTTAAATATGAAAAATATCACTTGCAACAGATAATAACGTTCCAAAATTGAAAAGTGATATATTTAGTTCTAATATTTGCATGAAAGTATAAACAGATTTGGAAAGGATATTTCTATAATTTTTTATTGTAGTTCATTTGCCCAGTCAAGAAACTAAACCAGACTAAACCAGATTATCATTTTTTTTTTAAGACACAAAATTCAAAGCCTTTCAATCAACTAGTTACAAACAAATTGGTCGTATAAAAGAAAATAATTGTAGAAGAATGAATAGATTAGGATGTAATTATAAATATGGTTGTTCTTTTAAAAATTTGTATAATCTCCTTTGCAAGCTGCTGTATTTTTAAAATTACGAATGTACTGTATTGAAGGTATATACTAAAATATCTCGTAGAAAGAGTTTAAGAGATAACTACAATTTAAATATACAAAATAAATGCATATCAATAGTATACAAATGCTATACTACATACATACAATTGTTATGATATATAAGAAATAAAAGGTTTCAGATATCTTATGAGTATGGATGAATTGCGAATATCAATGAATGTTATACCAATTTTAGTTTAACACAGTAGAGGATAAGTTGACGAAATAAGATATGAAAGTTTTGACGTAGATGATGTGTTAGTCGCTAAAACAACTAACTTTATGATATTGCTTAAAATAATTTCAATGAGATAAAGCTGCATTTGAATATTACTTTATTAAATATTAAATATCAAGTGAAAAGATGATACCTTTATTTGGTTCTTGATGACGATATAAGATTGCATTGTAAGAAAATAATTTAAGAAAATTTTATATATATACTAGTGGCATATAGTATGCATACAAATAATATATAAAATTTCAAAAAATGTTTTGCATTAAAACAGAAGAATATACAAAGGAAAAAAACATAATTAAAAAAAAAACAGCTACTACTTTTACATTAAACATATTAAACTCAATGCAAATATAATGTTTACTGGTTGGAATGTGATTGAAATAGTGTTTACTAAAACTTTGCAACTCACTCGACTTCTAAAACTGAGTTAATCTCTACGAAATGTTTTATTATACGCCCTTAATGCACCATATATATTTATAATTTTAACAACTTGTGTCTACGTATTTTTCTCTATAACTCACTGAAGTTCACACTAAACACAAAAAAAAGGTTTAATTTTCCATCATCTAATTAAAAATCCAATTAAAACAACTAAATCAAATTGTTAATTTACTAACTGTAACAACATTACATAAATAATAAATTATTTGTTTTTTTATAATTGCAACTTATCATTGTTGGTACTGAATTAAAGTACATTATTAGTCATGTATACGTATAATGTCAGTATATATATATATATATTATCATAGATTGTTTCCCAGAAAAAAAGAATGTCTAACAAGAAAAAAAAGATTGCAATCCTACAAAGTAAACTAAAAAGAATACAAAAATATATTTTTTGGTTTTTCGGTGCCCCCTTCTGTTGTTCCTAATGTAATTGTAGTTAATTCGCTGTTGCAACTGCAACCCCTCTTTGCTACTACAACCCGTCTTTGCTACTACAACCAACTAATGCTACCACTCCACCCAACATTGCTTGGTGCTTCTCCTTCACCTATTGTTGCTACTTGTGCTTGCCGCCACTTGCTAGACCCCTGTAACTTGCCCTACCAGCTGCTACTACTGTTCGCCCTCTCATCATTGTTGCTTACTATTTGTTGTTGCTATTCGCACTCACCGCTGTTGCTACTGCTTGGGATATTGGTATTACCCACGTATACACATGTGAGTAAGAGGTCCACTTCCACTTCTTTTTTCGTTGGGCGGGGTCAAGCAGCTAGATATTCACCATTCGCGGGTAGAGGCGCATTTCAATGCCCTCGTAGGAAGAAGCGGAAACAACAAAGAAAATAGAGTAGCTAGGGAATGAAGTTTGGTTGCCATTAGAGGCAGGCTTGGCTGTAACACCCCAACCCCCATGTTTCTTTGATTTGAGTGTTGGACCTAACCACCGTTCTTTTTGACAGTGGACTTAACCAATATGTGGGTTGGGTCCGTGCTACTTTACAA